>APFE031108248.1:0-30748 GCA_000404065.3 Pinus taeda
TTGAAGATCAAAAGTATCTCTCTATTTTAACTAGCTCAAAGAAGAAAATTAATATAGCAAAGATTAGAACGAACTCCCATGAGCTCCATAGTGAAACAGGCCGTTGGGTAGTTCCTAAAACGCCATGGATGGAAAGGATCTGCCATATTTGTGAGAATAGGAGCATCGAGGATGAAAACCACTTCCTCTTAGACTGCCCTGCATACAACCACATTAGATCTCAATTTCACAACCTTTGTTATAATACTGACCTTCCTAGCCTTTTACAATGCCAAAATTATAGTGAACTCGGGAGGCTTCTCTCCAAGCTTTTTGAGCATAGGAATAAAATCTTAAATCAAAATAAATAATTTGTCTTTTTAGGTCCGATAGATCATTATTTGGTCTCAACGGACGTTAACCACCATGCATCATCATCATCATAATATATAATATATATATAATAGTGAAGTATTTCAAAAATTAATTTATTAATTTATTTAAATTATATATATAATAGTATTAATTTATATAAATTAATAAATTAATTTTTGACTAAACTATGAATTTATTTTTTTAACCTATTTAATTCTTCGCGTGGCAGCCGTGTGCTTTTTTTTATAAATAAATTGTAATTTATGTATCAAATCTAAAATAAATGTATAAATGATTAAGCAAAATATTATTATTATTATTATATATTATTGAAATAGTAATATATATATATATATATATAATATATAATATATAATATATATATATATAGTATAGATATATTATTAATTTAAATAAATTTATAATGTAGTTTTAAAAACTAACCATAATTTAATTTATTTTTTTTATTTTTTTTTACCTAATTTAAACTTATTCCATAAAATAAATTTTTAATTATAATTATTAATTAATTTTTTATTGTATAAACTAAACCATGATTTTATTTTCCATAAAATAAATTATAAATTATTAATAATAACATTAACAATATTAAATTAATTTTGACCTGGGTCCTTTAGTCAGATTTAGCCGTTAAGTTAGCCATTGGAATCTCTGCTCAGACTATTTAGCATGCTACACTGGATCTGTTTCTTCGACTTGTCCTGACGATGAACCACACTTGTTGGTTTGAAACGCGTCGACAAATGTTTGTCTACGTGTGATTTACGCCGAAGCTACTCTTTCAACTTGGTATCTGTTGTAACGTATCTTTGGATCATAGGGGTGAATGTTAGATGATCCAAAAATACAATCTTACCATAGGTTATAAAATTAGAATAAAATAATTATTAATTTAAGATATTAAATTAATAATTATTATTCTAGAATGTTTAATTATTTAGAATTAGTATTTTGTTGTAACTAGATATGACTCTCCAAATGTGTCGTATCTTAGGCTCTATTTTAGGAGATTTGTTAGCTAGTTGGTTTGAATAGCATTTATTATAAATGGACACTTGTTATTTACTAAGTGATCCATAATTAGAGGTAGTTAGGACATTGAGCTTATAAATAGCTCATTGCAAGAGTGTTTGGATGTTCGAGACTTAGGCAAGGTTGTCCTGTCCCTCCCTTCCTATACATAATAATGGTTGAATCTCTCAGCAGCAACTTAGAACACAGCAAGAGGAGGGGCTCATTACTGGAATCCACTATAGCAGAGGAACAAAAATCATAAATCATTTTCAATTTGATGATGATACTTTATTCATTGGTGGTGCTTCTTATACTATAACTAGAAGATTCAATTACACATTGGATCAATTCTTGGAGGCTTCGGGAGGACTCCTAAATAACTCAAAGAGCAGTATATTTGGATGGAACACCCCTATCTGAACTCTTCAACGCATTTTTCATATCTTTGGCATTCCCTTCAAATCAAAATGGTCCCACTTCAAGCATTTAGGAGTGCCTATCTCAGATCATCCCATGAAGGTTGATGTATGGATAGAAGCTATAGACAAAATGAAGAATAAAATGAAAATTTGGGGATTGCAATGGCTTAATCTATCTAGGAGGATCACTTTGATCAAGTCTATTCTCTCCCCCTTCCCTTTTATCAGTTCACAATTATTCAAGCTCCGGCTGGGATTCAAAAACAAATCGAGTTGATCATACGAAATTTCCTCTAGCGGGGAGGTAAAACAGAGACAAAAAAGATTTAGTTTGGTGAACTGTAAACAAGTAGTTGCTCCTTACGACAAAGGAGGAGTTTCCCTCTAGCATCCAGGATTAATGAACACAATATTTGGAAATAAAATCATATGGAGGCTAATATTGTAAAAGCTTCATGGAGGAAGCAAGTTCTTGAACATAAATACATCAGTGCCCCTTGCCACCAACTTCTCATGTCTCAAATTTCCTATAGACTAAGCTCATAAATATGGAATATATACAAAAAAAAATTCCCCTAATTCAAGCCAATACTTCCATAAGTCCTAGAGGGGGACAACAAATAAACCTTTCAACGAATAGCATTTTGGGAAAGCCCCCTCTATCATCTCACCAGGACATTCAACATCTCAAGTTCTTGCTACAAAACAAAGGCATCACAAATATGGATCAAATATCTTCTTGGAGCCCACATGAAAATACTTGGGATGGATGGACCCTTCTTGTAGTCCCTCTCAGTCTTATCCAGAAAAGGAACCTCCTACTTCATCAGCTCAAGGGCATGGCCCCTATCTGTTTCAGACAACAGGAAAGTTTCAAATGGAATCCTACTCACATAAATTATTCAATTAAATCGGGATATGGTAAACTTCAAGAGGAAAATTCTCTGGAAATCTGAAAGCCTTCCCAAATAAAAGTATTCATACGGACTATGGTCAAGGGGAATATCCTCACAGCTGAAAACCTAAGAAAACGAGTAATTCAAGGTCCCTAAATCTGCCCTCTTTGCCACAAAGCTAAGGAAACCATCCACCAGTTTTTCAGTGCATGTGACTTTTCAAACAAATGTTGGAATGCCTTAGTAAGTCCCCTCCAAGTCCAAGTAAATCCCACTCTTACCACAGCTCAATTATTTTCGAATTGGAAATATATCTATCCTTACTTCCTCAAAAACAAATTCATGATCAAATGCTTTTGGAACAGCCTCCCAACCTTTTTATGTTGGTATTTCTGGTTAGCAAGGAACAAGCATTTTTTCAAAACAAAAATCTTGAATCTAGGAAAGTATTAGCCAAGACTTTGAGTATTTATATGGAATCCATACTCTCAAAACGGAACAACAAAATAGACATTAAACTTCTCCAAAATGAAGTCTAGAGAAACTTGTTTAAATTAGTCTTGGACAGATCCTCCAGCACCTCCTATCTTCCTAAAAGAGATCCTCTCAAATCTGTTAACTAGAAAATGCGCCTTAAATACCTAAAATTTAAAGATTGGCTTAGAGCTTTCACATGGTCGTGTCTCTTCTTTGATGGTGCCTCTAAATCAAATCTCGAATAAGCAGGTGTTGGTGGCATCATTTATGATCATCTGGGAATAGAAGCAATCTTCGTTGAGTGGGAGCTAGGAATTTATTCTAAAAATAGGGTTGAAGTTTACATATTTATATTGGGTGCACAGATCCTCTATGAGCATAGCTTCAAGAATCCAATCGTGATTGGAGAATCATCCATCCTCATCCATTAGATGTGTATAAAATCTTGTAGATTCACAAGCTCATGCAATGTACTAGAGCACAGGACAAGAATCTACTTCTACTTTCAACCAGCGGAAGCCAATAGATCGATAAAAACAATATGAACAAGAAGAAAATAAATCAATGGCACATAACACAATATGTATCTAGGGAAAGCCACTGCTCAAAACCCCGCTATCTGTATTTCATGTATAAGAAATATGAGTGAAGATACAAAGCATGTCCTCACTAGAAAAATTCCACACAAGTATGCTCAACTCTCTCATCTCACAAGCAAGCTCTTAGCCAACACTTATCCAATTCTACAGCTCTCCAAGCCCCTATTTCCTTTCGCAATTCCTAGGATGAATGGTTGTATTTAAAGGGAATTCATGCTTCCGAAATTGCGCAATCTAAACATAGGTCCTTCTCTTATTGCATGCATGATCTATCCAACTCAGTAAATCATACAACTGATAGTACATTGTCCCTGCACTCTAATCTCAACTAGGTCTTTCTCAAAATCGACATGCATGAGTTTCCAATGAGGGAATCTTCAATTAACTAGAGTGACACTCGTGGATTCACTAGTGCACCAACTCATTGTTAACTCTCTATTAGTTCCACAAATAGTTTGGAACTAATTTAACTGAACATAACTCAGTAAACTGAGTTATCTAATTACAACTCACAATGAAACTCATCCTCGACCCCTAAAACTTAGGGAGAACATACACATGACTTCAGAAAGACTTACAACTCGAAATTCCTAAGCTAATTAAGTTAATTAAACTTAATTAATTATTTACAAGTTGTTATGAGAATACAATTCGATTTTAATTCTCAGTTTAATTCAAGGAAAAATTAAACTGGAATTTCTTGTTTTCATTTCTCAACACTCCCTCTCAACAAGAAAGGGATTATCAGTTACCCCAATCCTATCCCTGTGAAACTCAAATTTACATCTTGACAATTCCTTTGTCGAAGTGTCAACATCTTTCTCCTCCATGGGAATGTACTCTAACAACATAACCTACCTCAATACACAATCTATGAGATGATGATTTCGGAGAGTTTGATACAACTCTGATTATTGCAGTAAATCACAGTTGGATCCATCTGTTGACCAAACAACCCAACCAAGATCTTTCTCATCCAAATGGCCTCACATGTTGCCTCACTCACAGCCATGTACCCTGTCTCTTCTGAAGTGAGTGCAACCGATCTATCTTTCTTATTGTACCAAGAAACTTTCCTTGACCCAATATTGAAGATTCCTCCTGATGTGCTCTTCTGGTCGAATGGACTCCCTGCCCTATCTACGTTAGTGAAGCCTTGAAGCTTCACTCCCTCTGCCTGTTTGTACCATAATCCATACTGAGAAGTTCCTCTGAGGTATCTCAACACATGATTTGTTTCCCTCCAATACAGCTTGGTAGGCCTAACCATTGCTTGACTAAGTTGGCTAATTGCATAGAACATATTCGGTCGTGTGTTCACCAAGTACATGACTGAACCCAAAATTTGCCTGTAAACAGTAACTACCACTACTTCCCCTAAAGTAGCATCCTCCTTCCTCTAGTTACCTATTAAAGGAGTCTCCATTAGTTTTCTTCTCTCCATGCAGAATCTCCTAAGTATCTCGTTGGCATACTTTCCTGAGACACAAACAACTCCCCATCTCCCTACCATACCTCCATGCCAAAAAAGTAATGCATGAGCCCCATTTCCTTCATCTCAAACTCTCTTGTAAGGTCCTCCTTACAAGATTTTATCAGTTGATCATCACCTGTCAGTATGATATCATCAACATAAAGTACAATGATCAACAGCTTACCTTCCACCACTATGTGGTACAGGTTCACATCTACTTCATTCTTTATGAATCCCAACCCAGTGAAGTAGATATCTATCTTGGTGTACCAAGCATGGGGTAGTTTCTTCAGCCCATACAATGCTCTCTTGAACCGGCACACATGTGACTCACGGTCAAAGGTCTCAAAAACCTTCAGGTTGCTCTATGTACACCTCTTCCACAATCATTCCATTAAGGAAGGTTGTCTTCACATCCATCTGATGTATCTTCCAACCCATATGTGTTGATAGTGCCAATATAGATCTGATTGACGAATGCCTTGAACCAGGAGCAAAGGTCTCATCATAGTCAATCCCCTCTACATGTGAAAAGCCATGGACCACATATCTAGCCTTATGCTTCTCCACACTACCATATGCAGCTTGCTTTACCTTGTAAATCCAACTAGAGCTCACCACTGACTTGCCCTTCGGTCTTGGGACCACATCCCAAACATTGTTACGAACTATGGAGTCATATTCCTCCACCATGGCATCAACCCAAATCGGCTACTACACTGCTTCCTTAAAGGAAGATGGATTTTTCACAACACATCCACCCAGAAGATCCATGTATCCAGTGTACCTCTCAGGTGATCTCCTCTGCCTACGCTGAGAAGTGGGTGCTCCCACATTCTCTTATGCATCATCCAACAATATGTTAGCCTCTTTGGTGTGCTTTCTTCCCTCTCTGGAAGACTTTGCCTGAGTGGATGTCTCTACTCCCTAATCCTCTACATGTGGTTGCTTCACATCAATCTGAGGCTCCACAATCTTAGGAGCTAAAATCTCCTCATCCGCATGTAGCTCAATCTCCCTCTCAAGGGCAACTCACATGGCCTTCTCCTCATCAAATTTGACATCCCTGCGAACCATTGTCATCCTAATGGTCGGAAAGTACACCTAATAGTTGTGAGGTGTATCAATGTACCTCGCAAATACCCCCAACTTTTTTCTTGGCTCAAGCTTCTTCCATGCATCTTTGGTCACATGGAAATATATCGATGACCCAAAAATCCTGAAGTGACCAACATTTGGCCTCTTACAGGAATAAGCCTCCTCTGGTTTCTCCATCTCAAGTATCTGATGTTGGCTACGGTTCTGAACATAAACCATTATGTTTCATGCCTCAGCCCACAAGTGTAGTGGTAGGCCCTGATCATGCAACATCGCCCTCGCTGCCCCTACTATGTTTATGTTCCTCCTCTCAGCCACCCCATTATGTTGAGGGTTATGGGGTGTCGTCAACTCATGTTTAATCTCTTTCACTGCACATAAGTTCTTAAACTCATTTGAGACATACTCACCATTGTTATCACTCTGTAGAGCTTTAACCTTCTTGCCCAACTATTTCTCCACCAATGCTTTAAACTCAAAAAACTTTGTGAAAGTTTGATCCTTTTTTCTGCATGAAAAATATCCAACATTTTTTAGAAAAGTCATCAACAAATATAACATAATACCTATGTTTGGTCTTGGATGCTACCGAGAATGGTCCACACACATTTGAATGGGCTCGCTCTATAATAGCCTATGCTCGACTCCCTCTATTGTGAAAGGAAGACTTGGTGTATTTTCCCAAAGTACACCCCTTGCATGTATCAACTTGCTCAAGCGTACCTTTGGGAAGGTCGGTAGAGACATATTGCAATATATTCAAAGCCCCATGATGCAAGTGGCCCAATTTCCTGTGCCACAAATCACCAACGTCTCGGATCTGAACCCTTTCTACTTTTGTGCTCAAAGAAGCACACTCCTTTACCTCTAGCTTATAGATATTCTTCACCTGAATCCCTATCTTCTTTACCTTGACCTGTGGCTATGTGTTGAAGGAATGCTTTTCTTTTCGAGAAGATCACATCATATCCTCTATTCTCAAGCATGGCAACGAATACGAAGTTCTTATTCATCCCGGGCACATACATAACATTATTCAAGGTGAGTGGATCCCCATGCTCCCTTTGAAAAGTAATCATGCCCAATCCAGTAACACTATACTTCTCGTTGTCACCCATCTCGATATGCATCTAGAGATATTTCTCCTCCTAGTCACTGAATAACTCTTTGTTGCCAATCATGTGGAATGAAGCCCCACTGTCTAAATACCATACACTTCCCATCATTGATGAAATCATGCATGTAGTGAGGGAAAAGTCCAATTCGAATTGAGAGTCCAAAGCCTCACCCGCTGCTCCTCCTGAGGAATTATTCCTAGACTTATTAAGTGGACAATTTGTAGCAAAATGGTCTAGCTCATGACAAGGAAAGCACTTAACTTTCTTCATGTCTTTCTTCTTACCTCCATGATAAGAATCTGATTTGGAATGGGAATCCTTCCCTTTCCCCTTCTTCACCTTAATCGCTAAGGCACAGTTCTCTTCATCATCAATCTTTGATGAAGATCCATCCTTGGTGTTCCTCCTAATCTCTTCCTGCATCAAATCTGACCACACTCGTTCCCAATCTAGTAGATTCTCCCAACCATTGACAGAGTCCTAATAATTATGCCAACTCTTTAGGACACATTACGTGAACTTGGTCAAGTATTTTGGAATTGTCTCGCCTTTCTCCATTTTGATTTTTTGAAGTTTTTTCCTTCATTGTTATTCTGATACAATTCCATCAATGCTTTCCACATAGCATACGGATTTTCCTTGCCATGGAGACTCGAGACAATGTGGTCTTGAACTCCCTCAAGGATTATCCACCTCACCTTCGCCACACACTTCCTCTATTCAGCCAAGTTTTGTGCATCCGATGTTGTTGGCTTAGGAATTTCTTGATCAATGAATTCCTTCAAGCCATTATCCTCTAGCACATCCTGCATTATGTCCCTCCATGCTATAAAATCTAATCTTCCTTCCAAGGGATACTCAAGCCGCAAACCGTAGAACTTCGTCTGATGATCCTGAAGTATGTATTACAAATTCGAATTTCACATGTAACCCAAAACTCATAACTTCAAAATCTCCTCTAGTATATTGTTCTCAGCTCTGATACCATGTAGAAAATTCTGTAGATTCACAAGCTCATGCAATGTACTAAAGCACAAGTTAAGAATGTACTTCTACTTTCAACCAGCGGAAGCCAATAAATCGATGAAAACAATATGAACAAGACGAAGATAAATCAATGGCACATAACACAAGATATATCTAGGTAAAGCCACTGCTCAAAACCCCACTATTTGTATTTCATATATAAGAAATATGAGTGAATATAGAAAGCATGTTCTCACTAAAAGAATTCCGCACAAGTATGCTCAACTCTCTCAACTCACAAGAAAGCTCTTAGCCAACACAGACAATTTTGCAGCTCTCCAAGACCCTATTTCCTTGTGCAATTCCTAGGATTAATAGCTCGTATTTAAAGGGAATTCATGCTTCCAAAATTGCACAATCCAAACATAGGTCCTTCTCTGATTGCATGCATGATCTATACAACTCAGTAAATCATACAACTAATAGTACATTGTCCCTGCACTCTAGTCTCAACTTGGTATTTCTCAGAATTGACATGCATGAGTTTTCGATGAGGGAATCTTCAGTTAACTAGAGTGACACTTGTGGATGTACCAGTGCACCAACTCATTGTTAACTCTCTATGAGTTCCACAAATAGTTTGGAACTAATTTAACTCAACATAACTCAGTAAACTGAGTTATCTAATTAAAACTCACAATTAAACTCATTCTGGACCCCTAAAACTTAGGGAGAACATAAACATGACTTCAGAAAGACTTCCAACTCGAAATTCCCAAGTTAATTAGGTTAATTAAACTTAATTAACTATTTACAAGTTGTTATGAGAATACAATTCGATTTTAATTCTCAGTTTAATTTAAGGACAAATTAAATTGGAAATTTTTGTTGCCATTTCTCAACAAGATGGTCAAAAGTTTGATTCCAAAAAATTAAAACCTTGGTCAAATTGTTTCTCGAATTCAGCATCAAATGAGGACTCAGGGAGATCCCTCTTATTATCATGTCCTCACATAAAATAATATTAGGGTTGACGAACTGGAAAACAAAACATGTTTAAGACCCCAAGGGGAGGCCATGATCAATGAGGTAATTTTAAACAAGTTTATTCCATAATCCTCTTCTTGTCCTCATGTATTAAAAGACTCAGGATAACTCCAAATTTCGTGCTCTCATCAAGGTAAACAAAGTCCTTAGAAATTTGCGGCATATCTGTTGGGAATCACGATTGTTTTTGGACCAAAACCCATAAGTATTAGTCAACAATCGCATCGCTAGAGATAAGGATCCACGAGAGGTGGTTAGTCCATGTTGCGAAACACATAGGGAGCGTTGGTTTATCCAATGAACAATTTCCCCCCCCCCAACACAAGTCGGGTGTGTATCGAACTCGTGACCTATGCTCTAATACCAATGGTTGGGAATCACAATTGTCATTACACCAAAACACGCAGGTGTTATTCAACGATTGCATCACCAGAGATAAGGATCCACAAGAGGCAGTTAGTTCATGTCGCAAAACAGATGGGGAGCGTTGGTTTATCCAATGTCCAAAAATATCTACATTATTCAAAGCTCTAATTCCCAAGTGAATGGGATCTCATATTCGAAGTCATCTCCTTTGGATTTATTCATGATCACATATCCTCTTCTGATCCTTCACAAGGTTCTCATGAAGTTTCTCCACTCTCCTTAATCCATAAATTTACCTCATTGCCCCCTCCGGACCCCATCTCACATTCTTCTGAGACCCCTAATTCCTGCATCACTCCCTCTGCCCTATGGTGCCCTCTACCCTTGCTGCAAACTCCACTGCAACATTTCCTTCCCTCCATCTCCATAGAATCTCTACTGGCAATGCCATCAACATTCTCATCTCGCTTAATTCTATCCTTTTCCCCTCTTAATCCTTGCCTAATAAAATTGAATCAAGTTTGTCCCCTCTGCAACTCCCTCAAAAAAGAATTGGATCAGACCCAAGCCCTTCATAACCAGTGGAAGGAGAGGTGTTTATCAGAGATGGGGTTTTTATTCCATCATTGCACCAACCTCGAGAATTCTTTTGACAAAATCAGTCAACGCTGCTCACATGTTGAACAAGCCCTACATTCTCTACAACTCATGGTCGAAAATAAATTTGTTGAGAGTTCCTGCTCCATCGATTGAAGTAACGCTCATCATCAGAGGGAGGAGAAATCCATCAAAAAAGAGTAAATGAGGAGACAAATTCAACCTTTCTCCAGATATCAAGAGAAATAGTCTTCAGCCAAAATGATTGGTTCTCTCTTCAATGTTTTGAATCTCATCACAGTGATCTATGAATAGTAAATGTGTTCTTGTTGTTGCAACAATTTGTTAGAATCTACAAGCTAAATGTAGTAGGTAAAATAGACATTTTTTAGCTTCATGTTAAAGTAGGGAACCACATATCTTGGCCTTTTACTTTTGTTCTTATCCAAAAATGATTAAAAGCACTGTATCAAGGCTCTAGCCCTCCTTTTTTTGAATGAATATAACATAACCGATCTTGTTAAAAAAAAAAAAAATCATGTACAAGTTTAGACCCATAAAGTATTAATCATTTACACTTCAAACTTGTCCATGTTTTTCCAAGGTTTCTGTGAGATTTCTTTGATGTGCATAGTTGTTTTGAACTCATCAAGTGCCAATAATGGAAACCTTTTGTAAAAAAATTTCAAGACGGGAGATTCTCCTAGATCAATCCTCCCCATTGAGAAGGCTTTTGGTCCTCCAAAAGGTCAAGGAGTTGAAATTGATTATGATATTAGGGCATTGATTTTCTATAGATTTAGGTACAGAGATGAAGAATGTGCTCTTTCTCCTTATGAATTGCTCTGACAATGCTAAATGTTCGGCAAACCCCATCATCTGTTGTAGAGAATTATGTGTTATTTTTTCTGCTCAAACCTCCATTTTGTATTGGCACATACTTAGATGAAATGTACTTGAACAAGGTCTCTGTCACTCTGGAAGTATGAGTATCAACAAACTTGCTCTTAGTTCATGGAGATAGCATTGTGTTCATTACCACATACCACCAAGGTGTATTGATAAATATCTTCCTCGCAACAAACTCTCGATAATTGTGTTGTCAATGTCATCTAGGCAAGAATAACCCAAAGTTTTTTTGGCAAAAAACTTCAACCAAGGAAGAATCAAATTGAAAATAATATTACATCCAATTAGTGGTTTGACTATGTAAGACAACTCTATGAAATATAATTAGAGGTTAAGCCTCCTCCAAGGATAAACACGACTACAAAGATTTTCACGTTACTGGAGGTGGAGGCAGGAATTAAAAAGTTGAAAACAGGGAAGGCAAAAGACTTGGTTGAACTTGAAGTATAATATCTAAAGTGGGGAATGAGCATTATGGAACCACACATCATGGAAATATTCAACAACGTCATTCGGAAAGGATTCCCAAGAGATTGGACAACTAGTCTAGCAATACCCCTTTTTAAAAGTGGAGACATTAATAATCCTTCCAACTATAGAACCATCATGATCAATCATTTTTTTGCAAATATTTTCAGTGGCATGGTAGAAAATAGAATCAACAAGTGGGCAGAAGTAAAATAAAAGAGGGAAAAAGGGCAAGTGGGTTTTAGGCCGAAGAATTCTATAGTAGATCATGGTATCATGCTGAGACACATTATTGAAAAGGCTTGGGGGGACAAAGAAGAAGTATTTTTCTACTTTGTTAATTTCAAAAAGGCATTTGACACAGTCCCTAGAGACAAGTTGTGGCGTAGAATGGAAGAACTTGAAATTCCTTTGCAATATAGAGTTGTCGTTCATAGGCTTTATAAAGAGTGAAATTCAATATTAGAACTTCAGCAGGCATTTCAGAAAGTTTTAGGTGTAACATTGGAGTCAAGCAAGGATTCCCTTTATCCCCTACCCTTTTTGTTTTATATATTGACAAATTTGAAGAGTGGCTAAATCTACAAGGTGGGGGTGGTGTTCGGTTGAGAGAGTTTGTGATAAAATTTCTTTTATATGTTGATGATCTTGTATTGATTACTAAATTGGCCCATGGATTGCCGATGTACCTATATGCCCTTGAGCATTTTTGTAAAGTAGTGGGGATGAAAGTCAATACCATTGAGACTAAAATAATGATTTTCTCTAATAAAAGGAAGCATAGCCAGCATATGTTCCTCTTTGAAGGCAACATCCTTGAAGAAGTAAATGAATACAAGTACCTTGGGATCAATTTCAACAACAAGCTAAATTGGGAGGACTGCAGAAAGAAGAGAAATTTACGAGGGTTTAAAGCATTATATGCACTTCAAAACAAATGTAGAGAGGTAAAGTTATGGGATTGGAAAAAACTTAAAGTGTTTTTTGGACTCCTAGTTTGTCCAATGATATTATATGGGTGTCAATTGTGGGCTAGCAGCGTCCTTATTTCAAAATGGAAACAAATTGAGAAAAATTAAAAATGTTTTATCATGGGCAAGTTCAAAATAAAAAGTTTGGTTCCTTATGAGATAATGTTGAGTGAAACAAGAGCAGATCCCATCCAAGCAATTGCTATGGTGCATCTTATAAGGTATCTAAAAGGAATTGAGAAAATGGGAGTAGGTAGATGGCTGAAAGTTATCTTCAATGAAGGCATGAGTGAAAGAAAGAAATCATGGATGAGACAAAACAATAAGTGGATGCAAAAATGCAATATTCACCTCAATGCATGTCCCACAAATAGCAAGGAGTTAAAGAATTTTGTTATGGAGAAGTTCTGTAAGCGTATATTGGGAAAAGGGTTGGGTAGAAAGAAGAATTACTATGTTCAGGAATTCAACTCCACTTGTGATCTCCAACAAAAAGAGTACATTGGAGCTAGCATTCCATGGAGAGAAAAAAATTCTAATTGCTCAATTAAGAACTAACTCACATCAAATTCAATGTGAACAGGGTGGTGGAAGAGACCTAAAGGAGCTTTGGAAGAATGGGTGTGTACCTTTTGCACTTCTAGGGCAGTGGAATCAAAAAAGCATTTCATTTTGGAATGTGATGCTTTCAGAGACATCAGAGACAGAGTATGTTAGCCTCAATTCCTTAACATTGTCTTTTCAATGAGGAGATTGTTCGAAGGTTGTGTCAACTCATCATCCATTTGAGTATGAAAAGGATAGAATTGCAAGAAGAAAAAAAAGGGAGGTTGGTAGTCCCATGGACTATTTTTAGTCTCGTGGACGTTAAAATATCATTTATTCATTCATTAACTAATATGCCTCCAATTGCCATAAAACAACCATGACACTGACTGCAAACACTAACTGCAAATTGCCAGTTTCCCTCTTCGGTTTTGCAGCCTCAACGACCATGGCATCAAAAACATCGGTCATTGTTGAACCCACATTTTGAAATATTGTAAGCAATACATATGAATTTCTAGCTAGTTTGACAACTCTAAGAAAAAGCCATGGAACCAGCGAAAGAATGCTTGCTTTGATCAAATAGGGAAGTCCTCTTCTGCCTTGAATTGATACACAGTCTGACAAGATTCCATATATCGGTTTCACACTCCATGGAAAACAAACAATTGAAACCAAAAATTGGGAGGTAGAAGGGCTCAATTTAAGCTCGTCCTTCAAATGGTATGAAACTGCCAACCAAGAAAAGGACCTAAAACCATGAATATTTTTCTCAAACACACATGTTTTAGAAAACAGTTGTAGATGAATATTCCTAGCATTAATCCACCCCATCTGACCACACGTGCAGTTCCAAAAAAAAAACATCTAAATGCAAAAAATCTGTCTGATAACAGAACAGAACAGTTGAGATGTTCGGAATTGTAACCTGAGCTAGAAAGAACAATAGCATTGGCCTCAAAATTATTGGTTGTCTCACTGCCTCAATTAGAGTTCTAATGGTGGATTTCCATGAAGCAAGCCAACTTTTTCTTGTATAGCCTTTAGAATCAATAATGTCTGATTGTACCTAAGGGAATTTCACAATTTCCAAAGTGAGAGAATAACACAGGATTATCATAATTGATCTTGCATAAGAACATGACTATCGACTTTGCATATGAAGGTAATTGGTGAGGTCGTAATTATCTTGATAAAAGGCCACAGGAGAAAACCGAGATGATAGCTACAGGAAACCTTGACTTAGAAGCTTTGCTTGCATGGATTACCTCTTAACTTCGTATTTTCTTTTGAGATCTACTTTCGGAAATCATATCTTCAAAGAAGGATATACTTGGCGTTTTGTATATGGATATGACCTGGTTTCGGGCCTATTTGTGTATGGTTATTTCCAGTTGGTATGCGGACTTATATGGGATTTGGATGCTTTGATTTACCACCGACATATATCGTGGATCCAACAACATTTTATTCGCACCTTTTCTATCATTTGGAACCGTCGACTGGGGTATTTGATCGTAATCATATTACTGGGCGTTGTTAACATGGGCCTCGTGGCATATGCCACGTAACCACAGCTGAACCATCGACCATTGATTCAGGGGGATCTTGTCACTCCAGTCTAGCTAGAGAGTTCAGGTCAGTTTCGCCATTGTTGAGTGTTGGTTAAAGTTTTTATGGTGGAATGTCATTGTGACAAAGTGATTGTAATGGTTTTACTATGGTGATGTAATTAAAGTGTAAATAACCTAAGTTTAAGGTTAAGTTCCTAAACTTAAACCTGGTACTAAATCTAAGGTCATAATATTAAGACCTAGCTCTAATGCAAACACTATGTAATAAACCTATGGTGCAAAACATATTACAAACCCACTTTCAAACCATGTTATAAAAAACAAATATTTACACAATCCCTCACCGTGGGTGCTAACCACAGCTTAACCGTGTTGGAGTATGTGAACATCGAGATGGTAGTAACCATAGCAATGGAACTGACAGTGTAGAAGTTATCGAAGGTATGTCAGAATGTGAACGGTTTGTTAACCGTGTCGGAACTAACAGGGGTAAGCTGCAAGATGGAGCCGCAACCGTCGAAAGTGTGTGTCGTCACATGCACAATCACCACCCACAGACCAGAACCACCAAGGATAAACCGCTTGGGTGGTAGCTTGTGGTTAGACCGTAACAGTCACATTCTAAAAGTTCAGGCTATTCCACGTCGTTACCTGACCGCCAGCGGAATAATGCATATCCAAAGTATGTTTTAGGTTTTTCTTGTAGTTTATTCTATTTTAATTCAACCACCAAGTGACAAGGGCATTAAGTGTCACAAAGTGACAAGACCGTAACCCTCAGCCTTTAATGAAGTACATACATGCCATATTTAGCCATTAGGGCCTCGAATGCATCTAAAAGACTATAAATTCAGTCCTTTTGTTCATGAAAAGGGGAATTAGAGTGATTTTGAGAGATGTATGCAGATGTTGAGCTAGAGAGGCAGTTGTTGTTTTCAGTGTATCTTGGTTGTCCGGAGACAGAATTGGTAACCGAGACAAGAGTTGGATAGCTAGGAGAGAGAGATTTCTATTGACAGAGACTATAAGTGCCTATGTGCACATTTAGTCTAGTGTATTTTCTGTGTAAAATACTACTTTTGATCAATCCTAATAAAGCAGACCCGGAGATGTAGTCCATCAAGGACGAACTTCGTAATCAATGTTTGTTGTCTTTTAGCTCTGTTCTTGCTACAAATTCATGTTTAATTATGCTTCTTAAGTTTTTGATTAAGTCTTAAATAATTTGTTTTCCTTCAATCTTCCACATTCAGCACTTAAAGTTAATGATTAAGTCACTGTTGGCAATTAATCAATTCTACTTCAATTTAGTTTATGATCAATATCAGACCATATAATTTGGTATCAGAGCAGGTTGTGTTTTGTAGAATTTTTTCCATTGAATGTTAACCAGGTCTAAGTCGCGACATGGAGAAGGAACACTTGAGGAGTTTGATGCAGAGATTGGAAAGCGAAAAGTCGCTCATAAATCGACAATGACAAGATCTGATGCAGTTGAAACTCTTGAAGAGAAGATGAGTCGTGAACAGTTTTAGAAAGTATGTTTGAGCATGCAGTAAATGTTGGGAGAACTCTACGAAGATAAGAAGGCGATATATGTAGCTTCTTCTTCAAATACATCGAAGAAGGACAAGGGAAAAGGCAAGGCTGATAAACCTCCTTCTCCTCCATCATCTCCATCATCTTCTTCTTCTTCTTCTTCTTCTTCCAATTCAGATTCTAAAACAGAAAAGAAACCTAAGAAATCATCTTTTTTGAAACCTGATGTAAAATTTGAGCTACCTATTTATGATGGCGAAATGAATCTTGAAAAGTTAGATAACTCGATTAAGCAGCTAGAATTGTATTGTCGTATTCAAACATTTCTGGTGATAAAACGAAAATTCAGTTAGCCACACTTAGAATGGGGGGAATAGTTTTAATCTGGTGGGAAAGTAAAACTCAAATAGATGTAAAGCAGAAAGGTAAAGTCATCTCTTCATGGTCTAAGCTTTTAAAGCTTTCAGAAAACAATTCTATCCTTTGGGACACATGCAGTAAGCTATTACTGATTGGCAGTATTTGAGGCAAGGTAAAGGGTAGAATGTTCAGGAATTTACTCAGGAGTTCAGGAAGAAAGCTTTGGTGCCTAGTAACATTAGATACACGTGAAACTTTATTAAAGTACATTGGCAGTTTACATTCATATTTACAGCATACATTATTGATGTTTATTCCTGGTGACTTTGATGAAGTGTGTGTTCAAGCCATACATATTGAATCAGGTGGCAGACCATTACCATTTAATCAGTTGGAAATCAAGGATTCCAAAGAAAGCAAGAGGAAGAGAAATTTGAAGGGAAGGAGATTAGGGACAGCTCAGAAGGAAAGTGAAAGACCTACTTGTACTCATTGCCAGAGGATCAGACATGATGAATCCAAATGTTGGAAACTTCACCTAGACTCAGACCAAAGAAGTTCCAGAAGAAGAAAGGTGAAAAGAAGTCTAATGCAGCAATCCAACAAGATTTGGGCTCTGAATCAGGTGATGAAGGGAAAATACGGCAATGGTTTCGACAGGTAAAACTTCTGACACTGGTTCAAGTTCTAGTACTTTTGCATCTTCTTCAAACATAAATCATCTAAATGAGGATAAAAGGTTTAAATTATTTCATATAAGGATAACTTCTAAGCACAAGAAAATAGATACATTATTTGATAGTGGATCACATACAAATTTAATATCTGAAGATTTAGTTAAGAAATTGGGTTTGGAGACACATAATCATCCAAGACCATACCCATTAAGTTGGTTAAATAAAGAGACTCATATTAATTTCACAAAGCAGTGTCAGTTAAAATTTGCCATTACAACTTATTACATTGATGAAGTGGATTTAGATGTGATTCCAGCAGACATATGTGGAGTATTGCTAAGAAGTCCTTATCTCTATGATCGTGATGCAGTGTTTCATATTAAAGAGAATAAATATCACCTTAAGAAATGTGGGATTGAATATATTGTCAAGGCATATATATTCAAACCACACTTGGATTTAGTTTTAGTTAATTAGATGAAGCGATTAATAAGTTCAAGTAAGAGATATGTACTCATGGTTGTAAAAGAACAACATAAGGATCAACGTGATGCTTTTTCAGGTTGTGAATCTCAGTTTAAAGATAGATTGGTTAAAGTGGTAGATTCTTTTCAAAATCTATTTAAAGAACCAAAACATCTTCCTCCTAAGTGAGAAAGACAACATGAGATACAATTGATGTCTGATGCCCCTCTTCCTAATATTGGAATGTATCGCGTGTGAGTTATAGAGAAAAAAGAAATAAATAAATAAATCCAGGAATTAATTGAAAAAGGTTTTATTTGACCCAGTTCATCTCCATGTGGTTCACCCATAACTTTGGTTCCTAAGAAAGTAGGGACATGGAGAATGTGTGTCAACCTTAGGGCATTAAACAAAATCACAATCAAAAACAGGTATCCTCTTCCTAGGATAGATGATTTACTTGATCAACTGAAAAATGTTGTTTATTTCACTAAGTTAGTTTGCAAAGTGAGTATCACCAAATTCGCATTGCAGAAAATGACATTTGGAAAACTGCATTCAAAATTAGGCAGGGACTATTTGAATGGTTAGTATGCCTTTTGGTTTGTGTAATGCACCAGCAACTTTCATGTGTGTTATGAATGATGTATTCCGCCCATACATTGATAAATTTGTCATAATCTACTTAGATGATATTTTGATTTTCAATTCAAGTATGGAAGAGCATGTTAAGCATGTTAAACAGGTTTTTGAAGTGTTGCACAGGGAAAAATTATACCTTAAACTTTCCAAATGTTAGTTTGGGAAAACTTCACTGAATTATCTTGGTTACATAGTTGGAGGTGGAAGTTTGAAAATGGATCCAGCTAAAATCGATATGATTGTTAAGTGGCCAAGACCACAGAATGTGACTGAAGTTAGAAGTTGTATAGGTGCAATTCAGTATTGGAGGAAATTTATTGCTCAGTTTTCTTCGATTGCATCATCGTTACATGCTTTAACATGTTCTAAAGTTCCCTTTTAGTGGGGAGGAAAACAACAAAAATATTTTGATACACTTAATCAAAAACTTGTCACAACACCAATCTTAGTTTTACCACATCTTCAACAGCCATTCAAAATTGAAACAAAGGCTAGTGGTTATGCAATGGGTGCAGTCTTACTTCAAAAAGGGAAACCAATTTGTTTTCATTCTGAAACTTTTTCTAAGGCGATAATGAATTATCTGACATATGATAAAGAATTGTTTTCTTTGGTTGAAAGTGTTAAGGAATGGAAACATTATTTAATGGGTAAGGAAATAGTGATTCACACAGATCATCAGTCGCTTTAGTACCTTCAGTATCAAACTAAGTTGCAACAATCTCATCATTACAGATGGATGGGATTTCTTCAGCAATTTCACTTAGTAATTATGTACAAGAAAGGTGTCACAAACAAAGTAGTTGATATGTTGTCTAGAGACCATCTTTGAATGCTTCAATAGTGTTACATAATAGTTCTTTAAAACATGAAAGTTATATAGAACAATATAGTACAAATGTTGATTTCAAAGAAATTTATGAATCACTAACTCATAGTGCTCAGGTGGAAGAAGCCAATTATCATATTCATGACAGGTTTTTAGATCATCTGGGTAAGTTGTGCATACCACAGATAGAAAGAGTGCATGTCATTCGGGAAGCACATTCTTCTCACATTTAAGGACATTTTGGAGTAAGCAAAACAATGGCACAAATTCAAAGGTATTGTTACTAGCCTCGCATGTATGAAACAATTGTTAAGTACATTAAATGATGTGTGATGTGTTCGACCAGCAAGCTAAGTAATCAAAAGACCGGTTTGTACATGCCACTTCCAGTTCCTTTGCGACCATGGGATAGCATTTCCATGGATTTTGTTGGAGGAATTCCTATGTCTAGGAGAGGGCATGATTACATGTATGTTGTGGTTGACAGATTCAGCAATATGTGCATTCTTGTTCCATGCAAAAAGCAAGTGACAGCTGAACAGACTGCAAAGATGTTCTTTGAATAGGTATGGGTTCATTTTGGGTTACCTACTTCCACTATTTCTGATCGAGACACTCATTTTGTAGGATAGTTTTGGTCCACTTTGTGGGGACTCATGGACACAAAGTTGAAGAAGAGCACAGTTTTTCATCCACAGACTGACGGACAGACAGAAGTGGTGAATAGAACAGTCATACATATTCTCCGAGGTTACTGCAGTAAACATCCTAAGTTGGGATGAATCTTTATCTTATGTGCAGCATGCTTACAATCGAGCCTTACATTCTTCGACTAATCAATTGCCATTTGAAACATGTTTTGGGTATCTACCAAAGTCACCGATGGATTTCATGTTTAGTGAAGAGGATAAAGCGAGTGAACATGATGATGCAAACAAAGCAGTTAAGTTCATTCAACAGATACATCAAATACATGAAGCAGTGCAGGATCAGTTAGAGAAGAGTCAGGCCAAGTACAAAATGCGCCATGACAAGCATCGAGTCGAACATCATTTTCAAGTCGGTGATCAGGTATGGTTGTATATCAGTAAAGACAAGTTGAAAGGAGAAGGTAAGAAATAGAAACCTATCAGGTATGGTCCTTTCAAGATTGTGGAAAAGATTGGAAGTAATGCATTTCGATTAGATTTACCTCCTTTCATGCGTATTTACTCAGTTGTAAATGTAGAAAATTTGAAGTTGTATGAACCTCCGATGATCATGGATCCCGAGGAAGATACATAAATTCCTACTATTTATGATTTGGCACCTGAATATATGAATGAGTTGTAGGAAGATACCATCTTGGACAAGAAGATTCGATCTTCAAGGTGTGCACATGTTGAATATCTTCAAGTAGCACTCAAGGGCATGAATCTGAGCAAGGCAAGGTTGATGGAGATCGGAAGAGTGAGGGAATTGTACCCTCACCTAATATCTGCTTAAATCAAACTTCTGTGGTCCAAAATATTTCAAGCGGAGATGATTGATCCAAGAGAATCTTGTCAATCCAATGTATCCAGAGAGTTCAAGTCATCTTCAGCTTTGCCAGTGTTCTTTAGTGTTCGGTGTTGGTTAAAGTTTTCATGGTGGAATTTCATTGTGACAAAGTGATTGTAATGGTTTTCCTATGGTGATGTAATTAAAGTGTAAATATTTTGGATTGTAGATTATTGTGGTGTGGTTTCTGAGAGGAATTCGGATTTTCCACAGTGTTCATATTTACATTGGTCGACGTTTCGAGTCTAGACCAAGACTCATCATCAGGACTGATTTACGGAGAAAAGAAAAGAAAAGGGTTCGTGATAAATATGCAATAGGTTTGCTTTAAAGATTGGCCGACCAAATGACTGTTCAATATTATTATTTACCATTATTTTTAGTTAATTCCTGAATTAATTTCATATTATGTTTGCTGAATATATTATTATTGCTTTGTCCTTATTATTATTCCTCCTAATTATCGACTAATTTCTACTTTTTATATTATGATTTCTCATGTTAATGATTAATTATAATTAACATATTATTTAAGTTTATATTATTATTTTGTTTGCTGAATATAATATTATTGTTTTGTCCTTATTATTATTTCTACTAATTATCTTATAATTTTTACTTTTTATATTATGATTTCTCATGTTAATGTCTAAGTGTAATTAACATATAATAAGTTAGTTATTATACTCCTTAACTAATCTAAAATTAAATTGTGAGAATGGTTAAATGTTAATTGTTTGAATTAATTAATAAGTTTTATTACAATATGTAATCTATTTATAATTCTTCATTATTGTGTAAATGATTTGTAATTAGTTACTAAAAAGTCTATAATATTATTCATATATTAAGATTATTATATTGTTACTTTATTAATAGAAATGGGGATGAGTTATGAGATATTTTATTTAATAGATTGAATTAATCCAGTAGTTTTATTCTAATAATTACCATTATATTATGTTATTTATTTATAATTACTAATGTCTTGCGTAATTAATTTTTAGAGGTTTATACTATTGTTTATATGCTAAGTTTATTATGTTGTTACTTTATTACAATTAAATTGAGAAATTAGTTATATGTTATTGAATTAATTGATTAAATTAGTTAGTAAGCGTATTATTAATTTATTAATTCTGTTGACTTATTATACTCCTTGATTAATCTAAAATTAAATTGTGGTTATATGTTAATTGTTAGCATTAAGTTTTATTACAATATGTAATCTATTATAATTCTTCATTATTGTGTAAATAATTTGTAATTAGTTAATAAAAGGTCTATAATATTATTGATATATTAAGATTATTATATTGTTAATTATTAATTGAATAGAAGTTGGGGATGAGTTATGAGATATTTATTTATAGATTGAATTAATCCCTTAAGTTTTATCTAAAATTACCATTATATTATGTTATTTATTTATAATTACTAATGTCTTGTGTAATTAATTTTTGGAGGTTTATATTATTGTTTATATGCCAAGTTTATTATGTTGTTACTATATTACAATTAAATTGAGAAATTAGTTGTATGTTATTGAATTAATTGATTAAATTAGTTACTAAGTGTAGTATTAATTTATTCATTCTATTGACTTATAAATTATTTATATACTATGTTTATTATGCTGCTAATTTATTATGTTTATTCATTGATTTACATTAATAATCTAATTTATTATGTTGCTAATTAATTAAAATTAAATAGAGAAATTTGTTATATGTTATTTTATTAATTGCTTGGATAAGTTACTTAGTTCTATGCTTAACTTAGATTCAAGAATTTTTGGAGAACTCAAGTTATAAGTTTACGCCCTTAATGCAGATAAGGTTTTTTTTATATTATCTATGTATGGTTAAAATTAAAAGGGAATAGTCTTATGCTGCTTATTCAATTAATATATTTTTATTTAAAGGTCATATTATTTGGAGTTCTTAAGAGATTAAGCTAAAGGATAATTGATGAGGCATGATTTATTCTTGACTAAAGAAGAGCTAGAAGGTCAAAACTCTTAAGGTTAAGTTCCTAAACCTAAACCAGGTACTAAATCTAAGTTCATAATCCTAAGACCTAGCTCCAATGCAAACACTATGTAATAAACCTATGGCACAATACCTATTACAAACCCACTTTCGAACCATGTTATAAAAAACAAATGCAAACAAATATTTACGCAGTCCCTAATCGCGGGTGCTAAGCGCAGTGAAACTGTGTCGAAGTGGCATGTGAACGATGAGATGGCAGTAATCGTAGCAACAGAAGTGACCGCGTGGAATTTGTCGGAGGTTTGTCAGCATGTGAACGAGTTGTTAACCGTGTTAGCGCTTGAAATTTCACCTCAGGCTAAGAAAGGCAAACCTCAAGGCAACATCAAACCATTTAGCCTCGTAGCTAGCCCTACGGGGCAGGAGAAGGCTCTCTCCGGTCTATCTCGTAAAATCTTCAATAGATGAGATGACCAATGGGGTAACACTGATTTTAGGCTAGTAAACTGATCAAAAGGGTTGATTTGGGGTTTTTTAGGGTTTTTGGTGGCAAATTGAGGAGAGGGCAATTTTGGGGTGCGGGGATGGGACACAGTTTCTGCAGGGGGTTCTTTGGGGTGAGGTAGAGGACAGTGTTGATGCCTTTGATTGAGGTGGATGATTGGGAATGACAAGTGAGAGAGCTAAAGAGAGCAAACAATAAATTTGAATTCTCTTTAGACAGTAGAAAACATTGAAATTAAACAAACTTAAAAGCAGAGCATGGCAAGCATGAATTCTTACTTTAACACTTCATTTGTTTAATGTGCAGAAGTAAAGAAAGGAAATGAATCACATAACAAAGCTTACAAGAACATTGAGAAACACACCATCACCACATGAGTCCACAAGAATCCCAAGGACTGCAAAACCCTGGTCTTCCTTAGCCAAAAATTGCAGAGATACAGTGAAATAATACAATGATAGCTTCTCCCTCAAGAGTCCAACCTTCCAACCCCTAAAAATGACTAAGAAAATACATAATATAGGCAATATAACACCTTTCCTTGCCTCTAGGGGTCGAGCTCACTATCCTAGGAGCTGTTTCAACCATTTCTAAACTTAGCACTAAAAACTAGTCAGTCAAAACAACTTGCCTCTATAAGTTAGGAAACCAATTCATTCATTTAATTTTTACCCTTTTCATGAATGAATCTTCTAGAAGAGTTACATAAGGGTAACAGTGTCATAAAAATACCATAATTACATCAAAGATAATCATCATTCGCCTCAAAAAGTCAAACTGAGTCAAATCTGCGTTTTCTGGGCTGTACAATGCATTTCTGGGCAATTCTGCCTGACATGTCGCGCCCCCCTGCCTGACATGTCGCGCCCCTTTGGAGCCATGTTTGGGGCACTTTCAGGTGGCCAAATTTGGCAAGAGTAGGCTTGTTGGAAAGTTCTGTGAGTCAAATTTCCAACCCAACTTGAATTTTTGGATTTGGATTTCATTTGCCATGTCAAAAATCAATTCTCCCAAGACAGCTTTCTGCAGTTCAAAAGCAATTATGCCTGACATGTCGCGCCCCTTGCCTGACATGTCGCGCCCCTTTGGAGGCTTTTGGAGGCCGTCCCGGTGTCAGAATCGGGTGTAGCATAGCTCGTTGGAAAGGTCGTTGAGTCTAATTTCTAATTCAACTGGAATTTTTCAATTTGGAGTTCATTTGACCTGTCAAAAATCAAATCTCTCAAGACTAGTCAAAAAGTGCCAAATGAGGTTGCCTCAAGGAAGAGTGCTGTTGCAGTCAACTTTTGAATGGCTTACTCAACTCCAAATTTAGCTCATGATAGCTCATTGGAAATATCTTTGTGTCTAGTTATCATTTTACCCATCAAGAAAATCATTTGGCCAACCAAGCTAGGACAAAACGTGATTTTCCGAAGGTCACTTCAGAGGTGTCTTTGATTTTCCTGAGGCAACGGTATTCTTGACATTTCTCTCAAACCATGACACCTGTGCAAAAAGTGAAGGAGTTTTTTCCTCTTTTGCATGTTGTGGACAAAAACCTCTCTCAGTTTCCAAAAATTCATCTTTGATTTCTCTGGAACATTATTTGAGTGCGACTTGTCCCGATGTGTGAAACAAGGAATTTTGTCGAAATGGAGCGAAATGAAGGGGATAGGGGGCTTCTAAATTCTTGGGGAAATTTTTGGGAGTGGGGAGGGATGTTAGGAATTAGGGGAAAGTGGAATATCATAGATTGAGTGAGGGGAAATGGTCCAAAAGGGCAAAACACAGGCCCAACCTAGAAAATTGCCAAGTTGTAGCTAGAAACTAGGGTTTGTGGAAAAATGAGGAATTTGGCAGATCTAAGGGATGGGAAGTGTTTGATAAGATACCTTAAGGATAGGGGAAGGTGTATGAACATCTGGATACAAGTTTTGTTGATGATTTGACCGTCCAAGAGAAATTGGCTTCAAAACCCTAGGAGAGGGAAATGAACTTGCCAAGGCACAACTGAAGCATGAACAAGATGTAAAATGACTCATTAGACACTGACATGATAATGACAACCATATGAATGATGATAGACTCAGCTGAATAGTGACATAGATTGGCATTTGGGCAACTTTAGAAGGAGTTAAAGCAAACCCTAGACCTAATGCCTAGTGACCAAATTTTGTTTGAAGACTATATGAAATGACAAAATTTGACCTTAACACTCTGAAACCACTTTGTAAGAGCATATTTGATCACTGGTGGAAGGCTGGAAAGACTGACACTAACACCAGGAATGATAGAGCCCTTAGTACCATATCCAAATAGAAAGGTACTTAATATTTGGAGTTGTCATGGATCATGGATTCTCTGAAAAATGAATCTCAATATACAACAAAGGTTACCAACACGTGCTCAAATGGCTCACTGAAGAGCTTCCTCAACCAACTGGCTTCATAATAATAAGCCATACATGTTGCTTTATACATTCAACCTCAGTGGTGCTCCTAAAGCAACAGAATCAAAAAATATAGCACTAGATGTGCTCTTTTCACCCATCACACTGCCAACAGAGCCAACATCCACAGAATCTTAGATTCCGACAGTGTATTTCCAACCATAGATAATAGTCAACAAGAAACTATCAATATATGAGGCTCATCCATGGACTGACTCAGAGTGTTTATAGCAAGGCATATGATAAGTGTTTATCAAGAACACCAGGGTCCAGTAAGATAATATATATAGTATATATATATATATATCCAGGCCAACAGCTTATCCATCTCATTAGACCTTTAAGTTCAGGAAATAGAGTATCAAGGCTAGGTTTTCCATCTTGACTTTAAAAGTCTATAAATGACAAGAACATCATCTACATCTTCGATCATGGCTTCCTCTAAATATTAGTTAAGTTACTTTGCCCAAATCATAATCATCGAGCTATTTGCAACCTATTACTTTTCCTATCATTATTCCTTTGGTCCATGTACCAAAGTCATCCATGTAGCCCCCTCTGAATTCTTGCTTCAATTGGACATCCAGCGTTTTATCAATTTGCTCCTCATCTTTAAGATGACACATTATCATGCGAAACCTCAACAATACACAGGAAAACTTTCTCACATGCTCTGCATGTTCAACTGACAGACCTCAACAACAATATATCAATAGAACCTTATTATTAATATTACAAGTATGACTAATAGTATAAAGATACCAAGGGACTTACTCTAAATTTAGCCTTGGAATAATTTCCAAGTCTGATTATGCCACAAATGCAGAGTCCTAGCCCTTATTAGCACTGTTACACAGTAAACTGTCACTGTCTCCTTGTCAATCTCCCTACTGTGTCATGAAATCAAATCCATCATGCTCATGCTCTCTGAAATGGCCAAAAATCCCTCTTTGCCTAAGTTGATTGGATCATCGCGACTGTTGTTGAAATAACCGCACTGACTGGCGGATGATAATGCAATTGGTGCGCTGCCAGCGCGGAAGCACACGGGTTTCCCACGCTGATCGAATTTCATAGCCAACGCACCCTCTGTTTGTATTAAGTTGCGCTGACCAGACCTCTTCTGTTATTGAGATGCGATGTCAGCACACCAGTCCAGTTATGCACCCGCGCTGATCCTGTTTGGGCGAGTTTGTTCTAACAGCCAGCCTTCCAGATGACTCCAAACCTGGTTGTTGGCTTTGTAAAGGTCGCCCTCCCTTCTATGGCATGTCTGTTCGTCTTATGAGCCACCTTTTTTGGGAGTAAGCTCATCCTTCCACCATTCATGAGACTCCTTCTCCTATATAAGCCTCCACCGTTGCATGAGCAGCTAGTTTTTGACATATAGACTTTGACATTGAGAGGAATTCATAGTGCTTTAGTGCTGCTCTTAATAGGCATTTGGTGTGTTAAGTGTGGATTGCTAGAGAGCTTAAGGAAGGTGATGAAGTTTTGTTGCCTTGTGTGAGAGAGAGAGTTGTTTGTCTTGGGAGATCTACCTCCAAGGGTGAATGCTTATGAGACTTGCTGGCTAGACCTTCTTGAGAAGGACTCAGCATCAGAACATTGGTTGTACCTCTCTCTGTTTTTTATTAATAAAAGATAGATGACTACTGTTATGGTTCCATTCTCATTTGTCTTATGCTGGTTAATGTGAATTACATCCTTTCTGATTGATGTATAGTTGCTTTTACTAGATTTCACGCTTGTGTTTGTTCTCTCTTTGCATGTGCAGATGTCCATCCATGAGGATAGTGGAGGATCGTGACCGACCAGAGCGAAGGAGCGAGAGCGGCATCTCTTCATCAAACAAATAGCGCTGGAATCCAAGTAGGTGTTCATTACCCACTTCGTAATTGCAATTAGGAACTTGCAGAGTAGCATTGATTGATTGTTGCTAGACCCGTTCTGGGCTAGTAGGGATCGCTTCTATCCGTAGAGGGGATTTACCTCTCCAACAATTTGGCGACTCCGCTGGGGACGTTGCTTGTGTCTTTTATTGTTCATCCTTGTTTTGAGTTTGATTGTCACTCTCTTGTCAAAGGTTGGGGATTAGTTCTTTTTTTTTTTTGATTTCCTGGCTTACCCTGGGAAATGCTTTAATTGTTTCAAAAACCATTACCTTGGTTTGGGAGTTTTTGCTTTGATCTTGCTTGTTTTTTAGCCTCAGCGCGGTTTATATCAGAACAGTCGCGCTGACATCGCGCATCTGCTTTTTTGACTCCACTGTCATCGCGCTTATACGATTAACAGTCACGCTGACCTTGTTTTCGGGCCAGCGCCCTTAATCCGTGTCCTTCCGCGCTGACAGCGCAAAGTTGCTACGCGTGTTGTCTGGTCAGCGCAAAGTTGCTGAGGGTCACCCGCGTTGATCCTATAGAATTCATTTTTGTCCAATTTTGCCTCCTGAACCTGTTGTTTTGGCTATCCCCTGTTCTTTCCACTTGGTTTATGACTTGTTTTATTTTGTCTGAGCTGTGACATACTTGCTCGCGAAGTCTTGTTCCACAAGGGTTCGTTTATTACTTGTTTTTCAGTTTTGCAAAGCCTTCCTTTTCGCTTTCGCTGCTTGGTTTGCATTTTGCCTTAACTTTTACAGTTGCTGGAGTGTGTTGGATCGTTGTTTGACTGGTTTTGAACTCCCATCCTCCGGGTGTTTGCTTTTCTCTATTGATTTTGCACTCAAGCCCTAGGGCATCTAGTGGTCGTCTGTGTGTGTCAAGCCTTCCGTGGGATCTTGTTTTTTTGTTTGACCAGCCAACTTCAGATTTGCTTTTCACATTCGCTCGGTGATTGTTGGAAGTGTTTTGGTTGTGTTCCAAGCGATTTGCCTTCTTCCTTTGAATTCCTTTTTGTCTTGTTGAGCTTAGATCACATAGCTCATAAGCCTTTGTTTTTCCTTTGATTTGGAAAACTGGTTTTTAGTGTCTTGGGAACTTTCTTGTGTTTCCATTGAGTGATTTCATTTCTTTTGCTTGGTGTACCTGTCTCTCAAAATCGTTTTAAACATTTTTGTGCCATTGAAAAGAAAATCAAACTAGTACCTTTTGCATTTAATAGTTAAAAGGAAAAGGACATTTCGTTGATTTGTGTTTTCAAAAGGAAAGTTTCGTTTCCTCGCCATTAGTTGCATTAGATTGTTTGATCGTTTGCGTTCGATTGAAATTCCTAACCTTCTCATAGTTAGAATTCATCGAATGAAATGATGTTCTTTGGCATGTAGGTTGCATCTAAGTAATTCTAAGAGATCATACGGTAGGACCTGAAATCAAAACTTAATTCAAGATCAACCGTAAAATAAACCAAATTTATCTAAAAACGCATTGGAACTTAATGCAAATATCTAGAGGTCTAGGCTAGAGACGTGCTCCGGCGTCGTTAAACCTGGTAACTCTTGTTTTCGCATTAAGGTTGGGTGATTCCTCCTGGTGTGATTCAATTGTGGTCTAGCACGGATTTGGGCTCCCACGTACCGTCGCGTATATATGGGGAGACTCCACTAGGTTTACATCCTTTATCCATAGGAAGCCGAGTTTGCCGCCTTGTGAACCGTAACGCACCGAACACAGCATTCGGGAAGATTGACTACAGTACGGAAAGTCCTTGGCTCTCATACAATTGCCAAGGTGTATAAGCAGTTTTACGGATTGCTTGGTAAACCTTTTGCTTAGAATCTCCAGAGCAGTCACTTTTGATCATTTTCAGACTCCCTAAAAGAAAAGGTGTAAGTGAGCGTCTTGTCACTTCGTGCTCATTAAACATTCGAAGGAGATAGAGTCATCTTTTCGTCCTTTTCTCGACTCTCGAAACATGAAAAGGTCAAGTTCAGTTCCCGTGTCTTAAAATTTATTTGGCCACGATAACATTACCTGGTTAGATCTTGTGTGCGTTTAGTTTTGAGTAGGTTTTTGTCGTTAGCTTGCTTAGGGCCTTTATTTGATCATCCTGGCGGATCCATCAACTCCGTCTTCTGTCCCAAGCGACGAAGGGTCTCCATCTTCTGTTGCCCCTGAAACTCCGGTTTGTGACGCTCTTCCCATTGTTCCGAGCATCCAACCGTTGAATTCTCAAGCTCCAGAGGACGATTTCTACGAATTCTTTTAAAACCCTATTTGGGAGCCTTCTGAAGAGGATTTTCCTGCCACTCCTGTCGATGTCCCATCTCCGATGGCTTCTTCCGATATGGGCGACACTTCTCCTGTGTCAAGTGGCCCGTCCGTCATGTCGAGTATAGATACTCCCATCCGGCGACATCCCCGATCATCTCTACACCCTACACCGTCACACCTTTGGGCGTCACAGTGCCGACGCGCTACAGATCTTTGAGGGATGCTATGAACTCCGCAGCTTCCTCTTCTGTTTGGGATCAAAACATCGTCCCTACCACAGGACCGTTTGTTTCCCAAGTCCACCATACTGCTGTTACAGCAGTCCCCTCCAACCCGACCATTTGTGTCGCGGCGTCAACTCCAATTGTTAGCATCGTCACAGCATCATCTGTTGTCACTTCTGCCGCAGGCCCATCTCGAGGTCCAGCGCAGAGTGGCTCACCGACGCATGCTACTAGAGTTGTGCACCCCGCAAGTGGTGCTCCTCCTGCTTCCGATCATATGACGGCAGAGGAGACATATTTTCAGTACTTGCGTAATGTCCAGAGCCCAGATGGGCAAGGCCCGTATTATGATCCTGAGAATCATTATTTGTTTACCTCCTTGCCTGAAATACCTTATGATGAGGTTTCCGTTCCATTGAACGTGGCTTGGGGTACCACCGGCTATGGTGGCGGCCAGTACCATCCGGGACAAGGACAG
>APFE031108251.1:0-11872 GCA_000404065.3 Pinus taeda
AGATGGAGGAAAACAGAGGTACAAAGCTAGACTTGTGGTGAAGGGGTTTGCACAGAAGAAAGGTATTGATTTTGATGAAATATTTTCTCCTGTTGTTAAAATGACTTCAATCAGAACTATTTTGAGTCTTGTAGCAGCTGAGGATTTGCATCTTGAGCAGTTAGATGTAAAGACAGCCTTTCTCCATGGGGATTTGGAGGAAGAGATATATATGCAGCAGCCACAAGGATATGAAGTGAAAGGGAAGGAGAAACTTGTGTGCAGGTTGAAGAAGAGCTTGTATGGCTTAAAACAGGCTCCAAGGCAGTGGTATCTAAAATTTGACAAGTTTATGTCTGAACAAGGTTATACTAGATGTCACTCTGATCATTGTGTTTATCTGAAAAAACAAAATGATGGCAGCTATATTATATTGTTATTGTATGTAGATGACATGCTTGTTGCAGGATCTAACATACAGGAAATAAATGTGCTCAAAAGAAAATTGGCAAATTCATTTGCAATGAAGGATTTGGGAGCTGCAAAACAAACCCTTGGTATGAGAATAACTAGAGACAGGAAAAATCGTAAATTAACATTGTCTCAGAATGAGTACATACAAAAGGTGTTGAAAAGATTTAACATGCACAATGCAAAACCAGTTAGTACACCTTTTCCTAGCCATTTCAAACTTAGCAAGGAAATGTGCCCAAAGACCCAAGAAGACATGGATTATATGTCTAGAGTTCCATATGCATCAGCAGTTGGAAGCTTAATGTATGCAATGGTCTGCACAAGGCCTGATATTGCACATGCGGTGGGAGTTGTACGCAGGTACATGAACAATCCAGGAAAGGAACCTTGGATGGCAGTGAAATGGATTCTCAGATATTTGAAAGGTACCACAAATCAAACATTATGCTTTGGTGGTTCAAACATTTCCCTATAGGGATATGTTGATGCAGATATGGCAGGTGACAGAGATAACCGGAGGTGCACTACAGGATATGTATTTACTGTTGGTTGAACAACTGTCAGTTGGGTTTCAAAAATCCACAATGTTGTTGCACTTTCAACAATAGAAGCAGAGTATGTTGCTGCTACAGAGGCTAGTAAAGAAATGATTTGGTTACAAAGGTTTATCAGTGAATTTGGTAAGGAGCATGATATGGGCACACTATATAGTGATAGCCAAAGTGCCATTCATCTTGCAAAGAAATTAGCATTTCATTCCAAGACTAAACATCTACAGCTCAAGTACCATTTCATACGATCAGTGTTGGAAGATGGAGAGTTGAAGCTGGAAAAGATACACACTACCCAGAATCCTGCAGATATGCTAACAAAAGTTGTAACCAGGGAGAAACTGAGAATATGCTCAGTTTAAATTGGTCTTCAAGGATGACGATGAAGATGAGAAATAGCCAGGTCCAAAGAGGAGTCATTTCCCAGCAAATGGAGCAGCGGTGAAGTTGCTACAATCAGTGTCCAAGTGGGAGATTGTTGGGTGTGGAGCTTGATTATCTTCTATATTCAAAGGTATCGCCACATTGGACCCCAGTTTGAAATGGGGGTGGTAACGTCACCCGTAAAATATTCGCTGCCGGGGGGGTCCAGGGGGGGGCGGCTGCGACCTTTGGGAGCCCCCTCCTGGCGGGGGGTTTCGGGGGCAAGCGCCTGCGAACTAAAAACAAATGTATTGCTTGTAAAAGTATAGTAATTTCTAGTCAATTTGGGCCGTTCATTAGGCGGATGATCTGACGGTAGAAATTATGTTTAGTTTAGGGTTTTTTGCCCTAGAAGGCAACCCCTCTCTTTGTATGAGGGCATTGTATTTGAGGCTATGTATTCTGTGAGCGAGAAGCAGAGTGGTGAGACTGTGAGAGAAAACAGAGGATATTACAGCGGATCTGCTGTAGGTTGTGTCTGTTCATTTTGTTGGATAATAGAAAGGAAGGACTGGCTGTTCGGGGTGGACGTAGCCCAAACTGGGTGAACCACGTATATCTGTGTCTCTCTTGTTTTATGTGTTTATATTTCTGCAATATTTTATGTGTTCCATTGCTCCGTAATTTATAATTTTCTAACATATCTTTGATGGTTTGTTGCACTGTACATGTTTGTTGTTCGGTATTTATTTTTGAAGTTATTTTTCTCATGAATATATTTTAAAACTTAAGGAAATTTACCTGATTGTATGCACAAACAACTAATGGAACCTCAACACAAGAAGCAATAAGAATGCACATATTTAAAAACATGTAATTGTTATTAGCACAACAAATAATTGAAAATCCAAGTTATCTCATGAACAAGGTCTTCTCTAGTCATGGGTTCCTTCCATAAGTCGTGAGAGAGAACTGGTGGTGAGGATTTTCATGGAGCATTGAGAGGTCTTGAGGTTACTCCTCCCTCTAGTCATTTGGGCACCAATGAAATTTGTGCAATGTAAAGTTGGCCAGTTCTCACGGAGGAACGATGAAGGGGAAGAAGTTGCAGAGGGGATTTTATTTCAAGTAGAAGGAATTTGGCATGGTTTGTAGTTGGATGAGCAAGGGCCTTGTGCTATGGAAATTAAAAAGTTTAATGTTGAGAGATGGGCAATGTTGTTGCATGCAATGGATATCTCTAGAAACACATTTGAGGAAGATAAGGCCTTAAATGGTAACATGATAGTTGCTTGGGACACACAAAATTTTCTTGATATATTCATATGCACAAAATGAATCCAACAATGAGACACATGTGAAATACTAAATTATAAGGACACAGGAAAGTGTTTCAACTAGATTCATAAACAAAGATATGTATCTAACAACAATTTCTTGTGTTTTTTTTGTAGTGTTTTGTTGGTTCACTATCTCTAGACTTTTGCTCATTTGAAAAACCTCTTTTTCTCCAGGTGTATCCTTTTTTTTCTTTGGGTTAAGAAAAGATACTCAAATAAAGAAGGCTTGTAAAAGGTGTAGTGTTTGAATTTACCACAATATTTAGAGGTGTTTTATTCAAGCCTCTTTGATACTAGCCTTTATGTTCCTGGTATTATTAATTAGTAGTTATTTGGTATCTGATATTTTTAGTGAATTTCTTTGTAGGTGATGCTAGCACCTTATATATGTTGTGTGCTATATTTTACTATGGTTTTTTAGGAGTAATCTATCCATTGGTTTTCACAAAATAATTATTCTGAGTTGTTTCTCATTTTCATATTGCTCTGCTCTCCTAGTTGATATGCTTATCAATTAGTTGATGGCCATATGGGTAGCGCCTATCCTCCTTTCAGGATAGAGTGTCCCCCCATTTTTTGAGTGGCCTTGTAGGATCCTTTTTGACGAGGTGATTTGAAATTTGGAGAGTGCCCTCGGTCACTGGCACTATTATGAGTGAAATTGCAAGTAGGCGGATTGTGATGACAAAAATATTGTGAATGATGCAAACCTTCCAAAATAATCCTAGTGTTGTGTTTAATTAAGCTCAAATAATTTTAATTTCAAAATAAAATATTTTCAAGGTGGTGGTTATGGCATTAGTTCTTTGCAATCAATGATTTTTAATTTTTAAATGACAATCTTTGGCTTCCATAGAGGTTCTTAGTTTTAAAAAACTTTAAAACATGCAATAAACACTCATGATCATCAAAACATGCTCTGATGCATGTGTACATGAGAGACATATTATTCAAAAATTAGAACAACTTTCAAATCACAAAACTGAACATAGATGTGGAGGATTAAGGAGATAAAATATTCTATTCACTTACTATTGGCTCGTTGGGGCCTGACCCAGGTTCAGAGTTAATTAGCCAAACAAATCCCTGTACTATTGGCCCTTTTGGCAACACCCTGTAGAGCACGGACTGATGTCTCACCCGAAGTAGTATGGGGGGAGGGTGTTGGAACCAGGTTTCCGCACCCTTGAGATGTCTGAGAGGTTGAATTGGTCCAAATTTGTGTAGGTTATTTCGTGCACTTCCCTATACCCTCATGCCTTGATATACTTGCCTTCGCGCAACCCTAACTAGGGCTATGGGGCTTCTGTGCTGCTGGAGCAACGATTTGCACTATTTCCCTAAGTCACCCTTGTGATCTTACTTATTTTCCTACACTAGTTAGTTATCTCTGCGTAAATGGATGCCTTATGTTATATTTATTTATATAGCACATTCATATGAGTTCGCGCAACAAATGCACAATAAAATTGTAATTCATACCCAATAATACATAAAATAGGAAAAGATACATAGAAATATGATAAAACTTCTCTTTATTGATGTTTTCAGTGGTTGCATACTCGACTTTCCCTGTGCACTTAGCTGCGCACTACTAGGCCTCTGCGCACTCAGCTGCAGAGCCTTCTCTTACTCTACGACCCAAAGACACACTTTACTCTTCGACTCAATCTCTTAAACTCATTATGCTTCCATTCTATTTTTCCTTCGCTATCTTCTACACTTAGAGCCTCGCTCTAATTATACAATCCTATGGTCCGCGGACCATGGGTGGATCTTTCAAGCCGACATTGCATTAAAAAAACAAGGGCAGACAACCCTGTGATTCTATTATGACTTCACGTTCCACGGCCACAAATTGCAGAGCCTTTACAAAAGACTTGGTCAAAACTTGGGCTTTAAGCCCCAAAACATGTCTTGGGGGGATTCCATGACCAATAGGCCCCCAACACAAACATCGTGATTCACCCTCAAGTCACTCTGTCGGTGCAGAGTCCCTCCAACTTTGTTTGAACCACTGCAAGGTTGGTAGTGCACTGAGCGGTTGCCTACTGAATCTCTTGGGCCCGTTGTTCCGAGACCGCGATGTCGTAATTGCTTCCCTGCATCTGTTCTTGCATCCCCTGCATTTGTGTGAGCTTGCCTTCGATTATTGCTGTAATGGTGAAGGCCTCGTCAATCCAAGGTTGAACGCGTGCCTTCAAGACTGCTTCTTTGTGTCATGCTGTGTCTACCTCCTCTTTCAGCTCTTTGGCTTGTTGCATTCGTGCGAGCTTCTGAGTGAGGGCCACCATTTACGTGGTCCCTTTGATGTTGTCGTACTACTACTGGAGCTCACGCGCCTCTGTCTCTAAGTGCTAGACATTAGGGTCCTCCTTCAGATTCGTGAGGACCTCAAATGACTCCTCCAACATTCTGGTGTAGTCCCTTACTGTACTGCCAATATCATCCAACCCTGATGTAATAACGCTGATGCCCTATTATCTTACTTCCAGAGGGGTGGACGGCTGCACCTTTAACCCCAACTCTGCTATCTGAAGTTGCTGCTGAGTCTTTGCCATCATCGCGGTAATTTTCCAGGAACTCCTTGCAGAGGAAATCAGACCAATTAAACTGGACCCCCTCTGAGCACTACTCAGCAAGTGCCACCACCGGCGTGGGTACCTCGTCTGCGCAACACTTGCGCATAAATTTACTTATCAGTATTTGGGTCGCCACTTTAACTGCTTTGTTGTTGGTGCTGGATATGGCATAGCCCCTTTTCTTTTTGTCTAGCTTGTACTTCTTCTTCATGGCCTCCGCGAAGGCTAAGTCACTTCTCTTCCCCTCAGAGATTATTTTGGAGAATTTAGCATCTACGGATAAATACTAATTCCCTAGATAAGTAGCTGCATCTAGAACAACAGTTTAAAGTGTTTTAGACTTTTCCTATAAGCAATAGATAAGATGAGAAGATAGAAGGCCTACCTATAGGTCTGCTTTCACCTCGTCTCCCTTGTATCGATTCCATTGCTCCTTCCCATACTTAATTTTCTTGAGAAGTACCTTGTAAACACAACAGAAGATAAAAATCGATCAAAGCATACGATCTATTGAATATACGTGAAAGGAATCAGATACAATTCACACACATGAGCATTATGAAACAATACAAACATATGGGAAGAAGGTTCAAACACTTTATTAAATAGAAGAAGGAAATACAACCATTGGTGTTGGATTTAAAGCCATTCCTCCAGCTTGGATCCCATTCACATCACATCAAAAGCATGACCAACTTGTAGCATGATAATACTTGCTTCAAAGCCAAATATCATAGCAAAATTATCTCCTTACAATTCAACATAATCCAACCCCTGATCACTTAGATGAGTGGTCAATTTATAGGAAGATGAAGGAGGTTTTATCATTAATGGCGGCATTGAATGGCCTTCCATACTTAGAATTAGTTCCATGGAGGAAGAGATGATAGGATAGGATGCACCTTAACTCATTCCTCTTCCATTTTTGAGCTCATAGGAGTTGATAAGTGAGGGAACCTTCTAGATGACTCCAAAAGATAAGAATATTCCCCAAACCCTATGTGAATTTTTCTCATTCTCACCCAATACAGGTGAAAGGAAGCCTAAGTGCTCTATAGAGCACCCTGGCAGTGGACTTAACTGCTCTGCAACGCACCTTCATAAGGGCTTACCTGTGCTGGTCCCTCTAGAGGCTATTTCTCGATGTCTTCAAGTCATGAAACTGTCTAGGAAGGAGGCATTCAAAGGGGTGACTTGTTTAGGGCATGAAGCAACTGAAATTAGGGTTTGATGAGCCCTAAAACACTGATCTGGATGTTGGGATTTGATGTGCCCAAATGGATTTGTAACAGTTCCCCCTAAAGCATGAAGTTGGAAAAATGCCAATGTCGAATGAAATGCTTTACCATGTGATGAGGAGGTATCAAAGTGGAAGGTGACCTACATAAATTACAATACATGTATCATGATATTTTATTTTACATGAATTTTTGAGGGAAGGCATACCCATGCTCAGCTCATAAACTTTCATTACATGTACATAAACAACCGTCTACAAATATAGACCCATGATCAGAATGACCATCAATGTAAAGCCATTGTACATATGATTTAGTACTCCTGAAATCACAGCCCGGATGGATGAAACTAGATCTGGGGTCTTCAATCTCGTTCAAATGTTCACTCAAGTATGAGTCTAACCATGTGAATACGTGATCTGAAGTCGAACATGAGAAGACACTATCTGATTACCAGCCAATGATGTAAGTTGTTAACAAATGCAAGAGAAATCACTGATAATGATAATGATCCTCAAGGTACTGTAGTACATTTTGCATGGTGTAAATGAATGATTTGATGTCGAACACCATACAAAGTATTTCAGTCGAAGGTCATTGATGTATGCCTATCGCCAGAAGGGAGAAACCTACCATTGAGGTATGCAAGCCTCAAGGTACTGAATGGGTGTTTCTAAGTCAACTTCTTGGATAATGTGATGATGTCGACAAGAAGCGACTTGTCATAGGAGGGCCTTGATGTATCCCACATTAATGACACAAAACGAGTGTAGTGATTTTAGAGATGGAATTTGACTGACGACACAAGGTTCGGGAATGGTGGTCATGAAAATGAAGGTTTATGGTGTTGCAAAAGATGAATTTTGACTGAATGACTTCTCTTGAACATGTCGTTGACACTAAAGTGAATTGGTAGCATTGACCCAAAACAAAGTGATAGATAGTATGATAGACCAATGGTGTGATAACCATCAAGCTAATAACCCAACCCAAATAGTCATGGTTATGGAGTGAAAGTGTCATGTTCAAGAGCGACCTGCTACCATAAAGAGGCTTTCCCCATTTTCCCATTTTCCTTAGTCATTGCTGGCCAGTACGTCTTTATTTTTATCAAGATTGAGGAGAATAACATATACTTGTTGTATAATTTCACCCATCGGGCGAATCCATCACTATTTGATGTTTTAACGAGTCTACCGAAGGTGAAACTCGCTCTTGTCTAGATGGACAAGTTTGTCGCTATTTAATGTTTTAACAAGTTTAACGACAAATATAACTCGATCCTCTTCATGTTTAGAGAGTTTGAAAAGGGACAAAAATAAAACTCCACAAATTATTTTTCGTAAATTAATCTCTCAAGCTCGAAAAAGCGTAAAATAATTCAAGAGAGATATCATTTCCAATCTGTTAACGAGTTGGAAAGGAAAAGTGCTCGACAATCTTTTCATATTTAGAGAGTCTGAAAAGAGATTAAAGAGGACTCCAAGGGGGTTCATTTTTTTTTTAACAGAGCTTGAAAAAGAGATAAAAGTGTGCTCTGTGGTCAAAGGTACAACTTACAATCGAGCACGTTGAATTCTGTAAATCAGTTGCAAAACCTGCTCAAGACATCACCAAATGGATTAAAAATATTTGTTTCATAGGAAAAAATAGGCAAGTACTAATGTTTACTTGATTGATGAACATGAAATAAGCATAAAACAAGAATTTACCATGATATTTTTACCATTTGGCACTTACCATTCAGTTTTGTACTATGAGCTTAGTTTTTACCTCGATTTTCACTAGCTAATTGCAAGAGATTATGCGGACCATTTCTCGAGCCGCCTAAACCAGGTAGGAACTAAACCTCTATACTTTATTTTCAAGTCATTCTTTTGTCATTTCATGAAAATTTTAGGGTTTTTTGGGGCCCCTGGGTTTCATTTTTTTGCCCTGGGATCAGCGTAGGATTTCACATCAAAAACTACGCTGAAGAGCACCCAAATAGAAGACTAGATTCTCTGCAACACACTGTCTCTCTGCCTTGGCTGCGTTGGGTGAGTTTCCCAAGTTTGTTTTAGTTGTTTGCTCCAAAATTTGTCCTATTTTTTGCATGGAAAGGATCCTAATTTATCTTATGATTGTGTTTCAGGCTTTCATCGTATCAGAGTGTCGATTACATGACGAGAAAGAGAGCATGAAGAATAAGACATGGTTTCCCTAAACAACCCGGGTATAGTTGAGGCCCTAAAAAATTGTGGGTTACTCAAATACTTTAAGTTGTCCAGAATGAGGCAAAAAATAGAACTACTGCAGTTCCTTGTTCATGCATGGGATCTGACAGATCAGACTTTTCACATTAGGGACAAGATGGTCCCTATTACCATTGAGGATATTTACTTTCTTACCTGACTATCGAGGTGAGGTGGACCCATCTCACTTTCTGGATTTGCCCATGGAGGCGAATCGGTGAGAGATAATATCAGACAGTTTTGTTGGTCAAGTACACAACCTAGCAAGGATGGGAAAATAAATATCAGGGATGTAGGTGATTTTCCTTTAAGAACGATCCTCTTCACAATCGAAAAATTGGTTGGTAGTGTGACACTACATCTGACGAACAGATCTTATATGCAGTATGCACTGGAGTGTCTAGAGCCAAAAGTTTTCAACTGGTGTGAGGCTGTGCTTTCTTTGCTGAAAGAACAACAGACTAAGGTAAAAAGCAGTAAGACAAAGAATTTTTGTTATGGTTCAATCTTAATTGCTTTTGCCTTTGAGAGAATCACATTGATGCAACAACAACATGTATCACTAGGTGTGGCTGGTCCTAGAGATCCACGTATGTAGAGGTGGGTTGAATTGGTGGCTCGACATGTGGGTTAGTCAACAATCATTTTCTCGCTTTCATTTTTCAGCTAGCTTGAGCGACAACATCTTGTTATCGAGAAGCATCCATACTTAGGGATGGATTTCCATGGAGATCTAGATTTGATTCTACCGGTTGGAGCACAATGGGGTGCTATGGGTAAGTTGTTTGACCAAAGTGTTTTTTGATTTTTTCAAGTTTCTACATGTTTTTTGTGTTTTTCAATGTTTCCAAGACGAAACTAAAATTACTCTTATGCATACAAATGTGGGTACTGTTCGACCTGTGGGACACCAATAGGTTTCAGGTGGGCAAGCTCAAAGAAACATCGAGAGAGAAGTTCTCCAGGACTTGGATTTGGACGAAACCTTAGCAGAGTTGTAGGATCACATAGAGGGATTAACCCTGGGTATTTGGGATATCTGGATTGAGGAGTTACCTATGAGGCTGGAGCGCCACACTATTGGTGTTCCTAACCATTGGGCAAGGCTTTTCACATGATAGCACAGGCTGTGACCTATTACCATGAGCACCACTAGATCTACTTAGGGCGTTTCGTATGCATTTTTGAGTTTTTGGGTCAGATGACCAAATGTGTCTTGGGCACAAATTTTGTAAAAACTTTTAAAACACCTATCTATTTTACTTTCATAGTTTTCTACGGTTATATGAAATCCTATTCAACTGATGATGTGAATTTAAAATACTACTTTTACATGTGTCGCAAATGTGTATTTAACACATAATTCGCTAGAGAATTTGTTAATGTGTTAATATTTTTGGAAATATGATGATTTCGAATGTGTTCAAAACGTCTTTCCAAAATACGAACTCTAAGGAACATACGAAAAATTGTTGGATTTCTAACAGTATAAATGTTTGTTATTTGTAGTACAATGAGTTGCGAGTCTAACCTACGATGATTCGGTGAATGCCAAGTGAAATGGCATCAGAGAGTAGTTCAATCAACGTTCTATACTCAGCGATATTGTTTGTCGAGCGATCGATACAAATCCCTTGGAAACTCACTAACTCGCTACTTGCAATGAAAATAGCCCATGCTTCAGAAGACAAATTCTGTGTAGTACGACTAGCACCGTCGGCGTAACCAAAAAAGGTTCCGAAGACTCCGACTTCTGCAACAAATGCAGAGTGGACTACTAATGAGATAAAAATATATAAAAGATACACACACACATGCGATGAAAGCATATATACAGTGAGTTTTACTACACTTAATCAAGCATAGTAACTTTTGAGGTACAACCCATTTCAGGGCTGCGACAATGGAATCCCATCATAATCTACTAACTCCTAGGCTCCTTTTGCCAGAACATGCTTAACAACATAAGGACCCATCCACATTGGTTCGAATTTCCCTGCTCCAAGTTTATCAACTTCCTGATCGTAAAGCAAGACCAGGTCTCCTTCTGAGAAGATACAAGGCTTGACATTTCTATCATATTGCGCCTTAATACGTTTCTTATGCGCTTCGTTAGCCAATGTGGCATCACGACAGGTTTCATATAGATGGATTAATTCCATGAAACACGCTTATTCTTCAGAAGTGTTTGGTAATAGGTCAATCACGAGTTTAAGCGATGAAATTTCACATTGTATCAGTAAGATTGCTTCCAAACCATACACCAACTGAAAGGGTGTGAATCCAGTTGCATTTCTCACTGAGGTTCGATATGCCCACAAGGTAGAGTACATGATTAAGTGCCAGTTTCTCTTATGAACCCTTATCATTATTTGCAACATCCGCTTCAGGACTTTGTTGATGGCCTCAATTTGTCCATTCGCCTACGGGTAATACAGGGTAGAACTATCATGTGACAGTCCTAACTTAGAAGTCAATTCAGCCATCATGTGATTGCAAAAATGCGACCCATAATCTGTAACTATGGCTTGTGGTACAACAAACTGGGCAACCACATGGTTAAAAAAGAAAAGAGTAGCCGCTTTTCCACTGTTGTTGAATGTTGGAATTGCCTCGGCCCATTTGGTAAAATAGTCAATGACGACTATAATATACCCATGCCCCTCGGCCGAGGTGGGGTTACATGTCATAAATTCAATGCCCCATTTGGCAAATGGGCCAACAACAAGACTAGATGGAATGGTGCAAGTGTTAATCTGGTTTTTCAGTGATATATCTGGCATGCATGACAGCTTCTGACAATAATAATACAATCTTTAAATATAGTTGGCCAGAAGTAACCAACATGGAGAATTCTCTGTGGTTGCATATCCTGATAAGTGTCCACCACAGGCACCTGAATGGCAATCATTCAATGTTTTCTCGGTTTCCTCACATGTGAGGCACCTCCGTAAAATCATATCGATACCACGACGGTAAAGTGTGTCGCCAACGATCAGATAGTCTTTGGCTTGGTAATGAATACATCACTGTTGCGAGCGAGAGGCATCTTTCCAGAAAGTTTGGGTCTGGAGATAGATCAGTATATCTCCATACCATGCGTCAGATGAC
>APFE031108257.1:0-26564 GCA_000404065.3 Pinus taeda
TTGGTAGACACGCTGCTGGTGGTAAGGGTCCTATGCTTTAAACTCCTCCAAATACCATTGGATTATGATAATTAGAGGCATTACTATAGCCTTCATCTAGTGATCATAATCACAATAGTAGTGGTTCCCCCTCATACAAATACTTCACAACCACCTTTAACTTGTGATAAAAGTCATGAAAATAGTGGAATTTCTAGAATTTGGGGGGAGATTAAAATAATGAGCTAATGGCATTGATATTTACTACCCCTTCAAGTGAAGAGAACACTCCCGAACTCTTAGTCAAGATAGACTAGGTGGGTGTATGTGTGTGTGTGTGCCAACATCATTAAATCATGACACACATGCATTTAGAGTACTATGTTTGTCAAAACTTGTTTCCCCATTAATTAAAAGATAAATAAAATCATGAAAATACTTCTTTTATAGCTCATCTTGGTGTAAAAACTTCCCAAAATTTTCCTTTTCATTTCCCTTTTTTCATGTAAGGGTGAATATAGGCTTGAGGGTGAATTTAAAAGTGTCCAAAGAAAGGTGAATGTGAAATGCTATAAGTTTCCTTCCTACTTATTTACTTGAATTAAATTTGAAGGTAACTCTAACATGTATTTTCCCATTTCTGAAGTCTCCTAACTACTACGGTCATATACCCATCCTCATTGGGACAAGAGCCCTTCCCTCAAGTGCATTCTCCCACCCACTAAGATTTTAATTTGTAGCAAGTTAGTCTATTGAAGACATTAATGTATATATGCAACATCATTATTATAATCCAAACATGAAGTATCTTATTAACCAAGCATAAATCATAAATTTTATTTTCAATAACATTAAATGGAAATTTTACCTGATAAATGTTCATGTGTGCTAAACCATATTAAGTAAAAGTATCAAATCATAGCAATAATCAAAATAAAGTATCCAAAAATGGAATGATCCTTATAAGTTATCTAATTATATGTACACATCATGAATCATAAGGTGAAACCACTCTATCCTAAGTTATCAACATCCTTAATAATAATATTAAATCACTATAATAATAGGGTATTTAATAAATGCACACTTCATGAAATGCCTTTCTAGTGGTATAACCACATAAGCCACGCATTACCAATGCATCTATATAGAATCACAATAGAATGTATTTCTAATGGGACATATACATATGAAAGCATCATATTAAACTTAATCACATCATAATAAATTAGATCATATTAATATATGTCAAGGGTTATCACAAATACCTTAACAACATCAAGAATAGATAATATCATCATTGATAGCCATAGAATTTAAACATTAATAAGAATGTTAGGAACTAAGAATATATGTAATATCAACAATATAATTAACGAATAATCCTGCTAACCATCATCCAATAGCTACCAATGCTTCACATTCACTATTAATAATATTAATAATACTATTGAGAAATGCCAATATTCATCACAATATTACCAATTACATAGGTGCCTAGGTTCATCAAACTTAATCATTAGTGGAGAAAAGTATGAGACCATGATAAGTTAAGAACACCATCTCCTAATAGTCACACTAAACCATCAATAGATAACCATATGACATCATATCAGTTAAGGATTACATCATCATTCATCAAGGACAGATCTGCATTCATTAAGTCCTATATTTTCTTGGGTAATTTTTTATCATGGATTCCTCTTGAAAGAGGAGTCCAATTAATTGCAATAACACCCAAATTATAGCTAGCATTTTGATCATAGTTATTGAAGGGTGTGACACCACCTATCACCAATGTACAACTTATCAACGGATTAATAATTATCACTAAATTTATGTCAACACCTATGAAAGAAGTATAATTTCTCAACAACTAACCAGTAGGAAAATTCTACCAAAAATCCCACATAACATCCCCTACACACCATAGAGTTCTACAAAAAATATCATAAATTAAATTATTTGTTATATTTTTTATACTAATAGGGTTGAAAATGAAAAACACTTTTTTAAAATGTCCCACATACACACACTAAATAACAATTTAAAATTATTTGTTATAATAATAAGTTTCATAACCTTTTAAAGATTTTTCAATACTCAAATAATATTTTGAAGTAAACTAAGTAATTCCTTACCTTTAGCACCATTAATCATTATCACGAACAACACCATTATCATTATCATTATCATTAACATTAACAAACCTTAACCATTAGCACCATTATCATTATCATGAACAACAATATTTAAATATATAGTTTCCAATATAGATAAGAAGATATGGATGAAAATTTTAGAAATCTAGTGAGAAATGCATGGAATGCTTAGCTTTTTGAATATGTTTTTATGAGTATAAAAATATCACAAACCATGGAGCTTGATGAACCCACATTTAGCACTAAATTAATGATTATGTTACCACTAATGCATCCAAAGCACTATGTTACAACTATAAAGGCTAAAAATGTACTAAACAAAAACTATCCCATTAGTAGATCATGGTCTATACTAGGTTATTAAGGATACTAGGATGTATAGGGACCTTAGCAATAATGCTAGGAAGATATATATATTTTCCTAATAGGATACATCCCTATATCCCTAACATATCCCTATATGTACTAGTATATTATCTCAAGGATCTTATATCCTATCATTTTACTAGGATACCTAGATTCTAAACAAACTCTTGTCTAAGGTACGTAGTAGCCCCATATTCATTGAAAATTTTAGTCATGACAGCACTATACTTATCATCATCACTTCGACATAAGAAATTTATTTTAAAACCATATTTTTGTGGGTCATAAAATAATTAAGATCCCTTTAGATCCTATACAACTAGAGCTCCGTATATCCCTAATATATGGGATCCCTATGGCTTTACCTTACAGGATACGAGGGGTTGCATAGGATTGGATACTTGTATCCCTATAGATCTTCATGGATCCTTGATCCCTAGGGATAGCTAGGATATATTTTACCTTTACGTAGTAGATTTATTTGTTATATGGTTTGTCTAAAGAGTTTCTATGCTACATTTAGGAAAGGAGTAAGTGTGAGTATATGAGTTAGATAGTGAGAAGGTTATTAATTGGAGTAGATGGTGATCATATCATTAATTTGTGACATATCTAGAGATAGAATAATTGCTTAGGGATAGGTATCCATTGCGAGTAAGTGAGTTTTAGTATTATTATGGTGATTAAATTTCCTTTAGTCAATGGGATGTTTTTTCAATGGATGTGGGTTTGATTTACACCATTTCTATTTCATTTCTGATTTCATTTATTCATGGGAGGAAGTTTTAACTTGGAATTTATGGATTGGTCTTTTCCATTTATTGGTGGTGGTAGGAAATAATGATAGGGATAGAGTGAGTTTCTGTAAAGGGGATATAATATTGTTCAATGTTTCAAGTCCTATTTATTAGAAGGATATAGTTTATGTTTGAGAACGATAACTATCCATTAGAAGGATAGCTTAGGGTAATTCACTTATTTCTAGACCCACTTAACTTGGTTAGCATTCATGGTACCAAACATTAGTGTTATATAATTTGTTTACTAGGATCGTAATTCCCAAAAGTACTATAATCCTTAGGACTTCTAGGGGGGAGTGACATGACCCTTATTATTAGATCACATATTTTGTGACTTCCTAGAGAGGAGATGAATATATTAGTGATGCAATGAGATATAGTTATGGTGTAAATAACTTCTTATCTAATTGTTTCTTCTAAGTAAGCTTGAAATGTCCCCAACCTTCATGAATTTGCTCTAGTTGTTATTAATTACTCCATCACTTAACAAATTCAAATTCCAATCAAGGAATTCTTTTTATTGTGAGTTAATGAATAGAAGTATGATAGACCTATATGTTGTTTTTATAGAATTATATTTCATTTTACTTCAACATATGTGTGTGTGTTTTTATGCCTTAAGTTTAATTTCCAAACCTAGGTATTCATCCTATGTCTCAGGGTCCTCTGTGCAATTTTAAATTCCAATCTCAATGTCCTTCTTGTTTAAGGTTGCCTTGGTGTTATTCTAACACATATTATGTTCACTATCAAACTGTACCCCAAATAATCCAATGAGAGCTACCTAAATATCATACACGACCTAGTATTCTCTATGAACTCTATGAATATTTTTCTAAGACTTGTAACCGCTTATTAGATCATCCCATGCTCAATCTTCCTAATTTATCAACCATATAAATATTATCTCTTTATACATCCATATAGATGCATCAATAATGTGTCGTCCATTGCAATACCTTAATGTCCGTGGTAATGGTCCTTAATTTATATCAACCCACATTAACAACACCCATCTCACTTAGTGATACTCCTAAATATCTACACCTATCATAAACTATATTTGTACTATGTTCATATCCATATATATCTAGATGATATAAATATGCTCAGTAGTATCTATAGTGGTATCGTAGGATCCCATATAGTGTATATGGATATATTATAAAAGACATAACAGGGCTCTAGGCATGCGAGTATATAAAAGAGGATTTACTAAATCTATAGGGATATATGCTAGGGTGCTTATAGGATCCTCGTATCTAGGGATCTATGATAGCTACTTTTAAGAGTGTATTCACATCAGTAGCCATATTGAGTGATTTCAGGAGGTTATTGGATGAGAACTAATTTCATTTCTTAGTTAGTATGTGGTTTAGATATTCTATCAACTAATTTTTAGTGTTCTAATATAGTGTGTAAATATTTAGGAAAAACATCAGTTATTTTTCCACGTAAAATTATATTATTCAGTAGAACAACGATCACAATTTGTTGAGTCAATTATCTAGTTTCAATTTTTTTCATATGGTATTGAAGCTAGGCTATGTCAAGGTGTGACTCCCTCATGGGGTTGCCCACAGATATTAGAGATTCCATGTGCTACTTATCCTTGTAGTGCCATATGATAGAGTAAAAGAAAGTATAAGTTATTTTCATAGTTTCATGTAGTCGTGCAAGTGATGTGTTTTTTTTACGGGCCAAAAAAGTTATTGTAGTTACATAAATTAATATAGGAGTAGGCCAAATATTAAATTTTTCATAATGTGAGGGTGATGAGTATATGCATAGGGAACAAATAACCCGATGGAATTTCCGTATGATATATTTTCATTCATGCCCAAACACACCTTGCCTAAGAATATTGTAAATACCTAACTTGTAACCTTGTAGTATATATCTAGGATATCATTTTGATTTTTTACCTCCCTTAAGGATACTTTTCCAAAAATCATGATATCATAAACAAGAAGAGCATTGGAAAAAATTGCAGATTCATAATTATGTCTTCCTTTTACCATCTCTCTTCTCCCAGCATCCTTCAACAACATACTTAAGTGTTCAACGAAAAAGAAATATAGAAAGGGTGATCAATAACACCCTTAATGAAGACCTCTATATGCATTAAAGAAAATGGAGGAAATCCATTAATTACAACTGTAAAAGAAACGAATGATAGGAATCCCATTATCCACTCTATAATCTCTTGATTTCTACTTGAATGGAGCAATAGTTTTATAAGGTAAAGCCAATTTACTTTTTCATATTCTTTTACAAGATCCAACATCATAACGAATGCAACAAGATTTTGCTTTTTCATTTCTTACATACCTTCCTAAGTTGATCAAACAACATCATTAATTTTCCTATTAACATAGGAACCAACTACTTTCCTTTAGTAATAGATATCCTTTCCAATAAAGAGGCTCTGTTTGTAGGATCTATATATAGTAACCTATATAAACCATTTCTATATCCTACCATATCAAATAGGAATAGGATCCTGTATATACTATAATATACTCTAGTATAATATCCATGTATCCTAGTATTTATATCCCTAGGGTAGAGGATAGATATCCTACACGAATCCCTATAGTACCATGTCATCTCTAGCATGTATATATTATCCGTAGGGATCTCCATATAGCATATAGGATATACTATAGGTAAGATCCTTATAGGATACTCCTAGGATCCTGGAGTATCCCTATAAGATATATATGAATCCCATTGTAAAGTATCCAATTATGGACCCTAAAAGATATTAGGGTCCTTATAAGAACCCCTAGCAAATTGTGGGTTAGAATATAATTTTTTTATTAAGGGATAATCTTATTTAAGAATTTTAGTATCTTAATTATATAAGGAGTTTTTATTGTTACGACATAAGATATTTGGTATACCTTAGAGAGTAATAGGATATTTATGAGCTTCTTAGGATCTATAAAGTATCTTTAGGATCTAAAAATTGTCATAAGGAGTAAAGCTCATTTATATTAATTAGAATATATAAGGTCTCTTGATATTAAGTCTCTTTATGTTGGGAGATAGAAAGTGATCAACTTCACGAAAAACAAATCCACCATAATTGTTTGCCATGGTATAATTTTTTTGTAACATGGGAAAATATTCTCTTCCATTAGATCAATCACCACTTCTCTTAGGTACCCTTCCTCTTACATATGGCTTAACCATACCACATGAGGAAGGAATAGCACTTAATAGTATATATTTTTTTGTTTCTGGCTTGACAGAAGGGAGATTTGAACCTTGAATCTCATAGTTCTACATAATACTTCATAATGGTGCTATTCCCAATTGAGTTACCCCTTTAAGCTAAGGCTTAATCCTTTATCTTATTCCACTTTAATATATATATATATAATAATATATAATATATAATATATAATATAAAACATTTAGTATTATATAAAGTCTTTAAAAGGTACCTAAGTATTCAAAATCAATATATTAGGAAAGATAGTAAAGACCAACACCAGAGAAAAGTGTTCTCTTGTTTTTAAATTTGATATGAAAAAATTAATATAGAATTTAATTTAAATATAATCATTTCTCCTCACAATAAAAAAAAAAGGAAGATCTACTTTTCCTAATAAGAAATAGACTATATATCTTATTCTTCATTGCTCTTTGAATCTCCCAGTAACTCATCTTATTAGTAGTCCACTCTCATAACTCTACAACTATTTGAAGAAATATAACTATGATAACAAAGAATAGGAAGTATATAAATAATCTCTAACCGTAGAAAAATATAATAGTAAGTATATAAGTAATCTCTAACCGTAGAAAAGTATAACTTCTCCTTCGCCTACTCAACTCAACGGCAGATTATAGGGATCCTATGACATTCTAAGGATCCAGTAATTAACTTGACTCAGCCAAAAAAATATAACGAAACCTAACTTATCCATATGAAGGAACAAGAGGTACTACAATCCATTCTTCCCGCTAGTAAATCATCACTTACTAGATTTTCGATATTGTTACCCAAATGTATGTAGATGGATTTTCGGATAGCTTCTAGATCACCAAGATCAGAACCCGAATAAAGTTGTCGAAATAGAAGAGATGTTGAACTGGGGTTTGTAAGCACGAAGCCTGCTTTGACCAACGAAACATGTTTATACCTTTTGAACTCATAGCGGCAGGGTTTAACGTCACGGCCTAGACAACGTTCGTACTCTGGAATTCTCAAGGTGCATCATAGAACATTACCTCTTGGGTTATAAGATGAAACAGTATGCACCATTTTAACCATTACGGCTTTTAAATAGTATTCAATATAGATAAAGAACATACAGATGAACATTTTATATAGTGAGAAATTGAATGTGATGTTTAGTGTGTTGAATATACTCTTACGAGTATAAAAATCTTAAAATTATATAAAATTATACCAGCATTTTAGTTTAATGATTAGAGTTTTCAAAATAAAAGTTAGCTCGAAAGGTAAGGCCCAATTATGTTTTTTAATCAATGAATTTTAGCAGATGGATTCACTGAAATGTCAGGGTTTTCGACGTTGAGGGCATAACATCATTGTGAACATATTGTTATTAAGGGCTATTTAAAGAGAAGTTTACTGAAAGTTATAAAATTATTAGATTACACCTAAGAATTTAGCTTACCAGTAATCGTATAAACGTGTCACAATTGTAAAAGAAAATTTGGGAAAAGAATGAATTTAATATTTTAATATTGTTAAAATTAATATTATGGAAGCATTAAGGTTAAATAAAACTAAGTGTGATTTATGTTATGTGTTAGTGTATCAGGGCAACGAATATATATGGAGCTATTCATTCTCTAACAAATATATTCCACCAATTAAATTTAATCCAATACATTATTTAACTAATGGCATATACTGCCTCATCCATTAAGAGACTAATAACTCCATATATATTATTGGCCTGTACACCAAATACAAACACTAGAGTTAACTAAAACTAAAACTAAATTCACACTACATACAAACACTAAAGCTGACTAAAATTAAATACAAAACATACAAACTAAAATTAAATACAACACACAAACCCTAATTAATGTGAACACAAAGTAAAAGTAATCAAAATCATTATCTCTTGTCATTCTAATGTTAAATACAAACTTTAATTAATGTGAATACTAAAATAGTCAAAATGGGTAAGGGCTAACTAGCCTGCCATAAGGCATTAAATGCCATTTTGTTATAGAACATGTGCATTTAATACCCTATAGCAAGCTGTTTAGGCCTTGCCATCAAAATCATGAGAGTCATTGTTTCTAGTATCACGGCTACACGACTCCAACGAATTGACTTTCTCGGCATGTGAAACACGTGAACGCAAACCTATAAATATCTAGCAAGCTGTTTAGGCCTTGCCATCAAAATCATGAGAGTCATTGTTTCTAGTATCACGGCTACACGACTCCAACGAATTGACTTTCTCGGCATGTGAAACACGTGAACGCAACCTATAAATATCTTCGGCGGCGCCTCCCGGCGGATGTGTAAGCTTGTCTAGATAAATTCACACATTTCTCAGTACTGAGAAAGATAGCAAACTTATAATGAAACTTATGGTTCGCTGCGCTGATCACAGAAGGAAGAGGATAAGACCCCCGACGGCCTAAGAGGACCAGAAGCTCATCCTTTATATTCAACAGAATGGCGCTTCCGGATAGCATAGCCTTCCCAATCTTCGGCGGCTCCGCCCGGCGTATGTGTAAGCTTGTCTAGATAAATTCACACATTTCTCAGTACTGAGAAAGATAGCAAACTTATAATGAAACTTATGGTTCGCTGCGCTGATCACAGAAGGAAGAGGATAAGACCCCCGACGGCCTAAGAGGACCAGAGGCTCATCCTTTATATTCAACAGAATGGCGCTTCCGGATAGCATAGCCTTCCCAATCTTCGGCGGCTCCGCCCGGCGTATGTGTAAGCTTGTCTAGATAAATTCACTCATTTCTCAGTACTGAGAAAGATAGCAAACTTATAATGAAACTTATGGTTCGCTGCGCTGATCACAGAAGGAAGAGGATAAGACCCCCGACGGCCTAAGAGGACCAGAAGCTCATCCTTTATATTCAACAGAATGGCGCTTCCGGATAGCATAGCCTTCCCAAACTTGCAGGTCTCATTTTTTCTCTGTTGTTATTCAACCTTTTTTAATTGGCAATTTCTCGAGCGCTACCAACGACCTGATAAGACGTGTTTTGTGTGTAGGGGTACTGCATGATTATTTGTATGTCGACAAAGCTGCGGGCTCAGATGGACCGACTACTTGTGGCCTGACATCAAGCGTGGAAGCTTCACCGTTCACGAGGATCTCACTGTGATTCATCTACATGCGATCTCCGGAAACAAGTAATATCTTAATCTTCTATGCCTGCTTTCGCATTAGATCCTTTTCCTAGTACTATTTTAGGCAGTGAATGGTTTATTAAGGGTAACAGTTTAAACACGCTGCAAAATGATAATGTTTGTTCAATAAAATCAGAGAGATAAGATAAATAGTTAATAAAATTATAAATTTATAAGATATATTTAATTTATTTATAAGAAACATATAGTGAAAGATTTATCATAATGTCAAACTGGCATTGGAGAGAGTTATGTTTAGATGCTATCATTGACTAATCACTGTTATTCAAGGAAAAAAAAACACCTACTAAATAAGTTTGGGACTCTTGTTAGATCCAACCTGTAAAATGAGCTTTTTTTATATAATATAATATAAACTAATAATTATTTAAAAAAGTAATTTAACAAAGTTAACTTTAACAATTAAGGTTCTCTAAAGTTTTTCAGATAACATTAATTAAAAATTATTAGACTATGCCCATATTAACATTAACAATTTTCTTTACATTTTAAAATGTCTTTACGAGCGTACAATATTCTTAATATGATTGTGCGCTATTGTATTATTGCTAAAAACAATGTATATCAATTCAAGAAGCTTATTTTGCATGCTAACTTAACTCCTCAACTCCATGTTCTACAACCTTATTCTTCCTTTTGCTTCACACTTGTATTATGCATACATTTTTTCCTTCAACTTTAGGATTACTCGTGTTCTTCTTCAATATTTTCTCATCTTCTTTATATTCTTCATCTAGTTCTTCTTTCACAACTTTTGTACTTGAACAATTGCATTCCAAATATTTTTTTTTACCTTTGTAACAACATTTTCATTTTCTTCCATCTTCTTTTCCACTATTGCAATAGTTACAACAATTGTTTTGTTCCTTCTTCTATTCCATGCTTTCCATATCCACTTTCATCTTCATCAAACTTTGGATTTGCAAGCCATTTCACAAGAAATGCTAATTTTGTCTCATAATCAAACATAAAATTCATTGCAACTAGTTAATGGATCATTGCCTCCCACTTTTTTCCCCTAGAGAGGCATTAGGCAAGGGTATCCTCTTTGTCCCTCATGGTGGAATGACTAGGTCGATCTATAAAAAAAAAATCAAGAAGGAAAGCTTAAAGGAACTCCTTTAGGAGTATTTGACTATCTCTCAACCAATTTGCAATTTTTAGATGACACTCCCAAGGCTGCTTGGGAGCACGAGCCTGGAGCAATATTTTCAAAAGCTCTAGGGTAGGGAGGGTTGAATTTCCAGTGTTATATGCTTAGCACAATTACTTACAACAATTATTCTTCAATTAGAAGCCACTTTATTCAATAGTTTATTCTTCCAATCATAGTAAGCGATTATTGACAGAGCAATACTTCAAATGCAATAGCAGAAAACCAATAGAATGAAACAAGATACATAAGGATTTAGTCAAAGACTAGGGAAAAACTCCACAAGGGGGAAAAGCAATTCCAAATTCTTCTTCTATTGGATTGTCATCAAATGTTCAAGAGAGAGATACAATATTACAATCAATCAATGACTCAAATGAAAACACATTTGACCAACCAATTAACCAACCAATATCAAATGAAAGATGAGCCCAAAAGTCAAATTTGATCCAAAAGTCAAAGTCTCCATTTTTTGGTCAAAGTCAACAACAATCAAATATTGCCTAACTAATCAACATTTAGTGGCCAAATTGATGCAGGTGGATCTTCAGACACCATGGCATGAAGGCTCAAAAATCAAAGTGATTAGAATGATGTTGAATTAGGACTAGATCGAAGAGCTCATCTTCCTAATCGTGGAGGTGCAAATGGTTCGTTAATCTGAGTCCAAATGATGAAGTTATTGCGAAAAGAAGATCAGCTTGATCCTCAAGAAAATAAGGTTTTTCCATAGAAATTGGACTTTAAGCCTTAAGAGGCAAATCGAAATCGGTAAAAGTGAAAAAGGGCGGACTTAAGGCGGGCATTTGGAACCCTTGATCAGTGATCTCCGACTAATAGGGATTGGGGAAAGGCAATTGGTGATGGCAGAGAGTTAAGTTATGTAATCGATGATATCGACGCTTTTAAATCAGCAATGTTGGCATTGGCAGATCGACGTCGGCGAAACCCAAAGGCTGAGGACCAGGACCCTTGGATATCAGCGATGCGATAAGCAATCACTGATATCGACGATCGATGGATCGACGTCAGCACATGCCCATGTATCGGTGAAGGACCCGAGGCCACGACGTTAGCAATATAACGCTTAAATCACAGTCGTCTGATTCGGAATCGATGAATGACCGAGATCTAATCGGTGACATCAGCGATTGGCGATCGGTGCCTTGCAATCCCGACTTACGATATATCCTAGACCCGATAAATTTTTAAGTCCGATTTTATACATTTTGAAATCCAAACTGTCAGAGTTTTCAATGATTTTCAGTTTTTTTTGTGTTTTTGTCATATCATTGTAAAATGATAAAAGGCCTATTTTTTAATGGTTATTTCACCCACCGATTGTTCTATACAACGACTTCCATTCTTAAGCAATAGACCTCTGATTTTGAAGTGCTCTTGTCACAAATGTGTATAAAATATGATGGGTGATACACAGCTGAAGAGAGAGCGTGGAAGGCTGTGTAGCAATGGTATGACAAAAAGCCCGATGGTTGGATGCCAGAAGAAGAGAGTCTGTACCAGAGAACTCGAGAGCCTGTGTTGGGGAATGCTAGAGAGCCTGAGTGCCAGAGACCTCAATAAGGAGGTTGCGCCAATGGAAAGCCACAAAATGAGTGGGCCAGGAACTGCATAGAGATAGCTAGAGCGCCACAGAGAGCTACAGTGAAGCATGATAGCTTGAGAGTGGTTGATTTTCTAGCAAATTCGTAAAGCGGGAGACAAACCCGAGCATTATCTGGTCAAACAACCATAGAGCTACTGAGCGAGAAGACCCGAACGACTCTTCTCTTTATGATCGGTTATATTTCTTTGTGATCGATTCTTCTTGTATGACCAATGCTTCTTTGAGATCGATTATTTTTCTTCAGTCGCTTATTCTTCTTGCATATTGATGTTGTGAGATTAGTGTTTCAGCAAGCTTCAACACTTTGATAGTTGCTTCAGAGCAGTGCTTCTTGATATGGCCATTCATAGTGAGGCTGTGACAGATTGGGAACAGATTGTGCCTGCGCAATGATCATGTGAACAAATGTTCACTGTGGATCATTTTATCCAATTCTTCATTCATATCTTTATATGGCCCGTGGTGGTGAGAGGTGTATTATTTATTCATATATTCCTTCTTTTACATTATGCTGCAAATTCTAGATTGATATTGATGTAGGATCTTCTTTAATTTCATCTTGTCATGATTCCTTGCTTCATGTTATGAGGAATCTTCATATGATGTACCTTATGCTTTGAGATCCCTTATTGTATGTTTCTAGGATACCCTTGTTGTCATTATGCATGTGTTTTGCTTTGACATCCATTTTGTGCCTTTTTGGTAGGATGTGCACCATGCATGTTTCTGTTATACTGATAGGAGTTTGATTGAGAGTTCTAGTTGTGGAATATCTCTTAGAGCCACTTTTGTGTGATGGCCTTCTTCCTTGTATGATTGACGCAACAAACTCTTGTGTACATCACTTTTATTAACAACACATAATGCAACGACCTACACCACCTTTATTGGGGCCCAGATTCGTAGTCCTTCTTGGACGAACTCGGTTAACAATGACTTATGTTTTCATGTGCTGATTATTATTATGTTCCTCTTCTTTTTCCACATGTAGATGCATTCCTTTATGTTCTTTTTAAAAAGCAATTTTAACACATCACGAAAGTAAAAGGTCTTGGAAAGTTCCTTCTTCACACCTGGACCTAGATCAAGTGGTATCAGAGGAGGCCTTAACATTGATGTGATTTGTAGCATGAAAAATGGAACGTGCTATGACAGAGGATGAAAGAGCGATGTGCGAGACCATGCTCGGCATCTCCAATAAAGTGGAAATTGTGTATGAGACTCTCCAGAAAGAAACAGAGGAAAAGGAGCTGTTACAGCTTCAATTGAAAGCCACAAAAGAGGCCATGGAGGAACTGAAGCAAAACAAACATAATCTTGAAACAGAGAATGATGAATTGAAGATGTGTCTACATGAAGAGAAAGAGGAGAAGTAAAGTTTGCTACTACAACTGCAAGCAAACGACGAGGCCTTGGAAAAGCTACAGTGAGACCCATGGGAGTTAAAAAGTAGTTCTCCATCTTCATGTATATCTCTTGATGATGATTTCGCGGAGTTTGAAAATCATACCATAGGAATTGTCTCCAAACTACTGAAGAGAATGAGATATGAAGGAAAATGCTTCGGCATTAATGGCCAAGGCATTTTCAATCCCAAAAAAGTAGAGGAATTACCGCGTTAGGAAGCTTGCGTATGGCAAGAAAGAAGTTGGGTAATACGATCCACCAACAACAAATGATGAGCAGCCCTCATCTGTTCTTTCCAAATTGAAATAGATTCCTTTCGATTTCATCTACTGATAGTATGATGTCTATTGGATATTTGGAAATCCCGATTACAAGGACAAATATGATGCTCGTTATAAAGACAAGGCATGAGGAGAAAGAGCTTGGTTCTAACCACCAAGGCATGACCCAACCTTTGGAGGTTATGCATGAATCTCAATTTTCAGGCTCGAGGTACACCAAAGGTGAGTGCTCAAAGGTGTCATAGTTGTCCAAGACTTCGTCGAGGAAAGAGAATGAGGGGAAAACATCCCCGTCTTCACATGGCAGTTTCAATTACAAGGATAGAGTTGAGGCAAGCTCTCATCACCATACTGACATCAAAGATAGAAAAAGGACGTATAACCACTTTTGATCTTCGAATTTTCATTATTATCATATTTTTAATAATGAACGAAGACAAAGGCATTGAAAAATATGCACCTTTATGGTTAACCTAACCATACCTTTTCCAAGTGTTGGAAAATAATTGCAACACTCATGAGGCATGAAAGACCCTCTCAATCACATAAAAAGAAACGGGTTAAGTAGGTATGGAGGAAGAAAACATACTACAGTCATTGCAAAAAAAATGGCCATTAGAGAGCCACTTGCTGGAAGCTCCATCCAGAGCAACACCTTAAAGACAAAACATTGGTTTGTGAACCAGGTCAAGCAGTTGTTCGACCAACAAAACCACCTCAAGGAGGTGACCATTTCACAAAGATAAGTGAGAAATGCTCTCTAGACATGTTGGTGTTTCATGGTCATTCTTTTGTAAATCATTTGTTGCATTTTAAAACGTAAACATGATGATGTGTTTCCATCACGTAGTCAGCAACAATGATGTCTTGTCATGTTTTGAGTCATATTTTGAGTTGCATGTTAAAAATCTGAAAGTGATGTTATGTTTCCATCACTTGTCCACACAATAGTGTTTGGCCTTATGAATGTAAATCATGTGTTGTAGTGATGAGGTGTTTTCCATCACTTTTTGAAGCAGCCATGATGGGTTGGCCTTGTTGTGACATCTGGAGTATTACCCAGCTTATTGTAAGGTTCACCACCAAGTATGAGTTATAAGCTCATGGGAAGTATGGGACGTTTGGGTCTATAGTTGGTCATGTCAATTAAGCATGTCATTTGCAAGCAATGTACTACAGGTTGCAGAAGTAGCAGGTGTTGGTTCGTCATTTAAGGCTCCGAAGAACAAAGGTGAAGGAGATGGAAGAGAGACCTTTTGAGGACATTTGTGATGCAGACAAGGTACAAAGAAAGATGCAGATTAATTTTTATTCTTTTGGAGGACCAAAAGCTCCTTAGTGGGGAGGATTGATCCAAGTGGATCTTCAGACACCATGGCATGAATGCTCGAAAATCAAAGTGATCAGAATGACATCAAATTAGGACCAGATCGAAGAGCTCATCTTCCTGATCATGGAGGTGTGAATGGTTCCTCAATCCAAGTCTGGATGACGAAGTTATCGCGAAAATAAGGTCAACTTGATCCTTAATAAAATAAGGATTTTCCATAAAAATTTGACTTTAAGCCTTAAGAGGCAAATCGCAATCGGAAAAAGTGCAAAAGGGTAGCCTTAAGGCAGGCCTTTGGAACCCCCAATCAGTGATCTCTGACTAATCAGGATTGGGGGTAGGTAGTTAGTGACGAAGGAGAGTTAAGTTATGTAATTGGTGATATCGGCGCTTTTAAATCGACGATATCGGTATCGGCAGATCGACGTCGATGGAACCCAAAGGCTGAGGAGTAGGACCCTTGGATATTAGCGATGCGATTAGAGATCGCCAATATCAGCGATCGGTGGATCGGCATAGGCACACGCCCATGTATCAGTGAAGGACTTGGGGCCGCAGTGATAGCGATATAGTAATAAAATCGCAGCCGTCCAATCCAGAACTGATCAATGGCCATGATCTAATATGTGACGTCAGCGATCGATGATCGGCGCCTTACGATCCAGACTTGCAATATATCCCAATCCAAATAAATTTTTAAGTCCGATTTTATAAATTTTGAAATCCAAACTGTTGGATTTTTCAATGATTTTCAATGTTTTCTTGGTTTTTTTCATATCATTGTAAAAGAATAAAAGGCCTATTTTTTAACGATTGTTGCGGCCACCGATTGTTCTATACAACAACTTCCATTCTTAAGCAACAGACCTCTGATTTTGAAGTGCTCTTGTCCCAAACATGTATAAAACACGATGGGTGATACAGAGTCGAAGAGATAGCACAAAAGGTTGCGTAGTAATGGTATGACAGAAAGCTAGAGGGCAGCATGTTAGACGAAGAGAGTCTATAGCAGAGAGCCCAAGAGCATGTGTTGGGGAATTTTAGAGAGCCTGAGTGCCAGAGACCTCAATGACGAGGTTGTGTTGATGGAGAGCCACAGAACGGAGGCCATGCAATGCACAGAGATAGCCAGAGTGCCATAAAGAGCTACAATGAAGCATGATAGCTAGAGAGTGCCTGAAATTTTGGCAGATTTGCAGAGTAGGAGACAAACTCGAGCGCTATATGGCCATATAGCCATAGAGCTACCAAGCGAGAAGACCTGAATGATTCTTCTCTTTATGATCGGTTATATTTCTTTGTGATCGATTCTTCTTGTATGATCAATGCTTCTTTGAGATCGACTCTTTTTCTTCGATTTCTTATTCTTCTTGCATATTGAGTTGTGAGATTAGTGTTTCAGCAAGCTTCAGCACTTTGACAGTTGCTTCAGAGCAGCCCTTCTTCATATGGCCATTCATGGTGAGGCCATGACAGATTGGGAATGGACTGTGCCTGCGCAATGATGATGTGAACAAATGTTCACTGTGGATCATTTTATCCACTTCTTCATTCATATGTTTAGATGACCTGTGGTGGTGAGAGGCATATGATTTATTCATATATTCCTTCTTTTACATTACGCTGCAGATCCTAGATTGATATTGATGCATGGTCTTCTTTAATTTCATCTTGTCATGATTCCTTGCTTCATGTTATCTGGAATCTTCATATGATGTACCCTATGCTTTGAGATCCCTTATTGTATTTTTTTGGGATACTATTGTTGTTGTTGTGCATGTGTTTTGCTTTGACATCCCTTTTGTGCCTTGTTGGCGGGATGCGCACCATGCATGTTTTGCGTCATACTGATAGGAGTTTTTATTTAGAGTTCTAGTTGTGGAATATCTCTTAGAGCCACTCCTGCATGACAGCCTTCTTCCTTGTATGATCGAGATAGAAAACTCTTGTGTACGTCACTTTTATTAATAGCACATAATGTAGCGGCCTACACCACCTTCATGGGGCCTGGAGACGTAGTCCCTCCTGGACGAACTCCATTAACAATGACTTATGTTTTCATGTGCTGATGATTATTATATTCCTCTTATTTTTCCACATGAAGATGCATTCCTTTATGTTCTTTTTAAAAGGAAATTTTAACACATCACAAAAGTAAAAGGTCTTCGAAAGGTCCTTCTTCCCACCCAGACCTGGATCACAAATTTTCTTCAAAACAGCCAGGTCAAAAATCAAGGAACTCAACCTCCTTTTTCGGTCAAAGTCAAGTCAAAATAGTCCCAAAAAAACTTATTTAAAGGAGAGAGAATCCCTATGGTCAACTTCAGATTTCTGTGGTAAAATTCAACTGTTAGCAGCAGTCAAATTAGCCTAGAAATGTTCGCTCTCTTTGCCAAACAACATGGACATCCAAAAATGAGAAATTCCAAAGTCAAACTAAGTGAAACAAGCTCCATGATCAAGATTTCGATGTTGGTCAATGTCGCAAAACAAAAGAAAGTTTAGGTTAAGATAAAAACCCTTTCTCTCATTTTTATGTGTGAATATAAACCTACTATTTCACACTTGTATGATCCAAATAGATTAATTGAATATGTGTTGATCTGATGCTCCAAAGTGATGTGGCAAATGATTTATTTATATTCTTCTTAGGTGGTCGAATTAGCTTGCGTGGGCTGACTTGTACTTTTGTGTACTTGTGGGTTTCACTTCAAAAATCAAAATTTTCCATGACAAAATTAAATTCTTCCAAGGGCTAGGAGGGGTCTTTCTTTATGAGGAAGGTTTTCCAATGTAGGGAATTTATCCTTGAGTTGGCAAATTAACACTCCCTCTTAGTTAGGGAGAATTTTTTTACTACATCATGAGCCTCATCTTGTCATCATCATCACTTAACCAAGACATGTCTCATCTCTACTCAGATATGCTCATCTACTAAACACTCTTGAATATAAATAATAATAATCATCATAGGGGATCTCAAGCTACCACACTATATCCAAGCACAATAGGTAGGATACTACTTACCATGATGTAAGGATCACAACTATTTGATTGTCCATTGATCTTCCCACCCTGACCTGAGGGTCAAGTGGTAGAACAGCTACATCCACTACCTTAGGGGAGATACACACTTACTATGTGATGTAAGGATTAGACACACCTAAGGAATTTGGGGGAGAAACACACCTACCACGGGATTTAAGGATCAAACACACCCAACTCTCCTCACCCATTAGCGAGATGGGTGGAAATCCTGAAAAACCCAACTTGTGGGTAGCATGCATACTAGGGTATACTCTGTAGAGGGAGATACACCCTTATCGAAATCCTAAAACCCCCAACTTGTGGGTAGCATGCATATTGGGGTATACTCTGTAGGGGGAGATACACCCTTACCATGAGGTAAGTATTTAATGCAACCCGATAATGATAATAGAGAAGATACACAGTTACCATAAGGTAAGGATTAGACAAAACCATACAACTACAACAATGAAGATACACATTTACCATAATGTAAGGATTAGGCCCACCTATTGTCCATGAGTTCCATCAACCCCAAGAGCTCTTCAAATCAATTTCTCTCCCTGGGAGCTCAAGCATGGGGGGAAGATCATAGCTCAGTGTCCTTGATTAGTAGTCCTTGATTAGTAGGGAACCTTACCCAGGACGGTCACATCAATCAATCCAAGCTACTCTCAAAATACCAAAAACTTCCCTTACGGAAAAGCCTTGGTGAGCATGTTTTCTATCTGCTCTTTAGTCAAAATATGATGGAGTCTGACAACTCTTCTCTCTAGCATGTATCGTATATAGTGATAAATGATCTCAATATTATTAGATTGGTCATGAAAAATGAGATTCTCTGCCAATTGAATCCCACTCTTGCCGTCGGAATATATCACCATCATATCGAGGGCTTGCTCAAATAGCTCTCCAAAGATATTCCTCCACCATACTTCCTCACAGCTAGCCAAACTAGAAGCAATATAATCTGCCTTGTTCATACTCAAAGCTACAGACTTATGATTCCCGCTCATTCAATATATCATGGTAGCACCTACATTAAATTAGCACCTGACATGTTTTTCATGTTGATAATGTTTCCAACCCAGACGACATCATTTTACCTATGAATCCTAACATCTATGACAGTATATCTCAGACCAAGATTAACCATGCCATGAATATGTCTCAGCACATGTTTGAAAGCAACCCAGTGTGCATGAAGAGGCTCAGCCATGAATTGAATCAAGAATTTAACTGCAAAACATATGTTCGAAAGGTTGTTCACAATGAACATCAATGCTCCAATCAACTAAAAATTCCCTGAGGCATTCACGAAGTCATGTCCTGGAACATATCACATAACTTCTTGAATTTCATATCCATTAGTTTGTCCATAAATCTTCATTCTACCATTCCAAATATTTCCAATAATTTCACAACATATTTTCCTTGAGAAAGGAAATAGGCACCAGACCTTTCCCACACCTAAATTAAGCCTAGGATGTAGTGAATCAGTCCAAGGTCCTTCATCTGAAATTCAAAATCCATCTCCCTCTTGCACTAGAGAATCGTAGGCTTGCTACTTGTTAGGAATAGATTATCACCATATAAAACCAAAATCAAATACATACCTTGGACCACTTTGAAGTAGAGTTTTAGTTCGAAATTATTTCTTGTGAACCCAAACTTCACCAAGTAAGTATAAATATGGGCATACCAAACTCTAGGGGCTTGCTCCAAGCCATATGATGCCTTCTTTAACCTACAAACTTGATTCTTCGTGTCATGTAATTCAAAGGGCAGTAGTCGCTCAATGAATAATTCTTCTTTTATTATGCCATGAAGAAACACAACCTTCACATCCATCTGGTGAGGATTCCATCCCTAACTAGAAGCAAAGGAAAAATAGATCTAATAGTGGTATAACAGGAGACAGGTACAAATATATTGCCATAATATTCTCCTTCTTTCTTGTAGAAACCTTTAATCATGAACATCACCTTATATTTTTCAATACTACCATAAGCTCCATGATTGATCTCATACAACCACTTAGAAGTCACAAAAAACTTCCCTTTGGGTCTCAAAAGAACTTCCCATGCATCATTCTTCATAATAGACTCGTATTCTTCGGCCATATAATTTTTCAAAAACTTCTCTTTCATTTCTTCTTCAAAGGTGTGTGCTTTAGCTTGGATGATAGAACTCATAGCCACAACATATCCCTAGCATCAACATGGCTTCTTACTTCCCCTGAAGGTTCCTCTAGAAATAGTATGTCTATCAGCATCCTATATTGTATGACGAAGCCATAATGGTCTCTTGCTAGTAGGAGGATCACTTGGAGGTGGATGCAAGGGTTCCCTAGGCTCCATAGGGTCATTATCAACATGAGACTTGGGTACAAGCACTAAAGGACCTTCATGTGAGTTCGTATCATCATCCTTCTTTTCAAAAGGAGGAGGCAGAGAAATATTCGTAGTTTTTCCAAGGGCTATATCTTCATCGAAAGTCACATCCCTACTAAACTCAATAGTCGTCTTCCCAAAAATCTATATCCTATAAGGATTAGAATTGTCACAATATTGAACAAACACTCCTTTCTTTCTAGTGGCTTCCAGCTTGTTAGTCTTGTCCTTCAACACATGAAGGTACATGGCAAAGCTAAATATCTCTAGATGTCTAGCATTAGGATTCACACCAGTGAACAATTATTCAAGAGCTTTGTCACTTGGGGATTAATGAGGAGTCCTATTTGGAACATATAATGTTGTATTAGTGGCTTCTCCCTAAAGGAACTTCGACAACTTTTGATCATGCAACATGGCTCAGAAACTTCAATGGTAGTTTGATTCTTCCTTTGAACCATGAATTTCTTCTCAATGTTATAAGGTATAACGGTCTCCTTCTTAAATTGATCCTTCTTGCAGAATTCAATAAACTTATTAGAAGTTTATACTCCACCATTGTCAGACATCAAGACCTAGATCATCTTCCCTATTAGATTCTCTATCAAATCCTTAAAGTCCTAGAACATCTCAAAAGCTTGATCCTTATGCTTCAAGTAGAATATCCATGTCTTCTGGGAGAATTCATCCACAAAGATTATATAGTATAGATAACCACCTAGAGATATCAGCGACATGGGACCACATAACCCATAATGAATGAGTTGAAGAATATCATTGGTCTTTCTTTTTCTGGAGGGGAATGGTCTTCTTGGCTTCTTTCCACTTGCACATCCAAAGCTTACTCCGTCATGATTAGATTGCACTTCATGCATTTCGGGAACCATCCTTCTCAATTTAGATAGGCCTTCATAATGTATATGTCCAAACATATGGTGTCATAACTCACATGCATGATTGCCATTATATACCAATGCTCACAATGGTCTTCCATTGACTCTATAGGGTCTTTCAATTCTATATCCCATGGTGAATTCATCCTTCAGGTGATATTCGATAGGGCAGATGAGGACCTTTCCCCTTATGAAGGAATTTCTCATCCCTTTGTCTCCCAAAGTAGATATAGATTCTAGGTTCTTATTTAATCCCAGTACATAGATAACATCATGAAGAATAATGGTTTCTCCATAATCCAAATGAAATTTGACAAAACAAAAACCGCTCACACGATAAGTAGATTTTTCCCCAAGAATGATATTTATATTAGTTTCGTTCTCAACTAGATTTGAGAGGACTTCCTGATACCTTGAGAAACGTATAGAATCCCCATAATCTACCATCCAACTATCACACAACTTTGGAGGAGAGGAACTTCAAAAATAAAAAATAAGAATATATTCATATTAAGTAGTAGTTGCATTATTTCCATACCTGGAGTTACTTGGTATATTTTTAGCATGATGGGCTTCTTCTCGATCATCAGGAGAATTCCTTATTCTATCATATACTCTTCTTATATAATTAATCCTATTGTTCCTAAAACCATGATTGTCTTTGTAGATAGATCTTCGAGCATCTCACTTTTCTAGAAAATCGTTGGCATAGTGTCCATGCTCGTGGAAATTGAAGCATTCAACTTGGGGAACATCATTTATGTAACTCTTCTTGCATTAATTGGATTTGGCATAATACTTTCTAGTATTATATGGTCTACCTCTTCCTTTCTTTTTCTTGTCTTGAGCAGAAAAATTAAAGGGAACCTCTCTTCAAGCCTTTCAATACTCCCTCTAGATAACATCTTAGTTTCTTCTTGAGTGTAGTTACCAAAAAGCTCATCAAAGGGTTGAGAAATTATAATTTTTTCTTATATTAGTAATTAAGGTTTCGAGGAAGACCTTGAAGAGTAACAAGCACCAACTCTCTATCAGATATATGTTCTCCTACAATTTGTAATAGATCCCTTAGTTAGGATATCTTCATCACATATTATTGCAAAATTTCCCCATTGTTCATCTTAATAACCTTGAGTTGATTCTTTAAGGATAGAGTATGATTTAGATTATTGACCTCATACGCCCCAACCAACTTGTCACAGATATCCTTGAACTTCTTCAATTATGCAATATAAGTAAGCAAATAATCATCCATGGAATCAATAAGTTTTTTTTGACTTTGAGCTCAGCCTTCTTATACTTTCCCTTCACATCATCAAAATAATTCTCTTGAGGCTCAAGTATCTTTCCTACCACATATTCCAAAACATGATTTTCATCCAAGGTTACTTCCAACCTCATTTTCCAAGAAACAAAATATGATGACTCACCTAGCTTCTCTATATCATTGAAGTACGAGGTAGACATCTTGATCAACAAAACTAGGATCCTTAAACTTCTTCGAAAGATGATTTCTTCAAAAATTATTTCTTTAGTCTCTTGTCTCCTTAGGCTTATATTGACCTCAACTTTGGTACCATGTTAAATTTCCAATGTTCTATGGTTAGCACAATAACTCACAAAAATTCTTCTTCAATTAGTAATCACTTTATTCAATAATTTATTCTTCTAATGATAGTAAGAAATTGTAGATAAAAAAATATTTCAAATGCAATAGAAGACAACCAAGATCATGAAACAAGAGACACAAGGATTTGGTCAAAGACCAAGGAAAAACCCCACAATGGGGAAAACCATTTCCGAAATCTTCTTCTATTAAATTGCCATCAAATGTTTAGAAGAGAGATACAAACTCTAATCAATCAATGAGTTAAATAAAAAAAAATGACCAACCAGTTCAACTAAACAATATCTAATGAAAGATGATGCCAAAAGTCAAATATGATCCAAAGTCAAAATATGCAATCTTTGGTCAAAATCAACAATAGTCAAAGATGACCCAATCAGTAAAAGTGTCTTAAAAAAACTTGTTCAACATTCAAGAAACTTAGCCTCCTTTTTTTTATCAAAGTCATGTCAAAACAATCCAAAAACAGCTCGATCAAAGGAGAGAGAATCCCTGTCGTCAGCTTCAAATTTATGTGGTCAAAGTCAATAGTTAGTCATATTCCAATTAGCCCAGAAAACTCTGATCTCATTTTTAAACCACTCAGCCTTCCAAAATGGATAAATTCCCAAGTCAACCAAAGTCAAACAAGCTCCAAGATCAAGAAGTCAATGCTGGTCAACATCCAAAAATATAAGGAAAAATTGGTCAACAAAAAAACCCATTCTCTCCTTCTCATGTGTGAAGATAGGCCTGCAATTTTAGACTTGTATGAACCAAATACATGGATAAAATATATGTTGATTTGATGCTCTAAAGTGATGTGACAAATGATGTATTTATATGCTTCTTAGGTGGTTGAATTACCTTTCCCAGACCGACTTGTAGCTTTGTGTACTTGTGAGTTTCACTTCAAAAACTAAATTTTTCGTTAACCGAACTAAATTCTTCCAAGGGCTAGGAGCGATATTTATTATTGAGGAAGCTTTTCCAATGGAGGGAATTTATCCTTGAGCTTCCAAATTAATGGAAAGCAATTTTTGGAGCGAATTTTATATAATAAATATTTTTATATATTTTGATGCATATTTGTCAACAAAAGCATGCAAAATGATGAATTAGTGACAAAATACATAAAAAATAGATTAAAACATGACATTGTTCATCTAGTAGTTATAATCTTCATCAACCACAGGTCCACAAATTACCATTTCCCATTTATATAGCATGTAAGGGTACACATAACCAAAATAAGATCATGTACAGTCCATCTTTGAACTAAAAAAATATCAACAAATAGGTTTTAGATGGCCTCTCGTATCCAAGAAAATCACGCCACAACAAATTATTCCTACATATAATCAAAATCATTTCTTGTCTTTGTAAAATTTTCATTAATGTTATATGGAAAAGTCACTTCTATGGAAAAGAATGAATTCCATAGATCTAGTGGTCCAATCTATAACAACAAAGGGAAAAAAGATTTATGTTCTCCTTAGAGAGATTAGAATACGGAAAAAAAACCTTCCCAAAATATGTAGTAAGTCATATTCTTCTCTTCACTTGTAAGCTTCAACTCTAGCTCCACATGCTATAAATGGTACTTGCAACAATGACTAAAACAAGTAAAGGACCTACAAGAAGGAAAATTTCAGGGGCTAACATTTGTAGGTGGGTTGATTTTCTAGGATTTTTCCAACAACAAAGATTCTCCAATTGATCTAGATTGGATCATTATATTTGTTTTCATCCATATCGATTTATTTGGAGTGGGAAAAGTGGAGGAATTATCTCACATGATCGTTTTTACCAGGAGGATGCCGCATAAGGCCCTATTCTTCATAATAGAGGGGATATCCACACGCTTATGATGTAAAATACTCTAGAAGACTATATATTGTAATTCTAGTTAAGATTTGATGTAGTCAAAATTAACCATTAGTAGGCTATCACATTGTGTTATAATCAGACCACTAGGAGGAAGATGCATTCCATTCCTTGGAGGGCATTTTGTTCCACAGCTGAGAAAGATAGCTAGCATAGATAGGAGGTGGAGCACACAAAGAGGATTTGTGCATTGTAGCAGCCCAAGGGCCACAAGCATTATTTCTTTATACCTATAATCATATTTCCATAGAGAGAAAGAGAGCAAAGTAGCCTCACGTTCCAACAGGTTTTTCTCCCAAAAGGATTTCCCAAACAAAATATATTATGTCTTATGTGTGTGTGTGCGAGCTTATTTTATCGTTTTCTATTTTTATGAATAATTTCCAATTGCATGCATGCACTAATTATAGTTAAATATGCATATATTAAAGTTTAATAAAAGTGTAATAATGTATAATATCAAATTTTTAATATAATATTATCAGATCTCTTGTGGCGAACTCCCTAGTGGAATATCTGTGGAAGTTTACAGCTCATCTGGTATCAAAGGAACTGTCTTTGGCTATTGTGTGTATATTTTGGGGATCTAGATCAGAAGTGCTGAAAATAGTAAAAACCCTAATCATGGTCGATGAATCTATAAACAATTCTTGTTACCCTACAGAGGTGAGGTTTACATAGTTGGAACAACACGTCACAGATATCAACCACAATGTAAAACAATGTAAACTTTAAAACGAGAAATATAAACTCAAAACAAGAACTCTAGCCAATAAACCTCATAAAAACTTCAAAAGTAGTGTTAAAAAAGAAAAAGTGTTAACGTTGGAATAACACCATTTTTTTTCTAGGGTAAATTTTCAACATGTTTTAAAAATGGTAGTGAAAACCAAATTTTTGGGCAAAAATTGTCCAAAAAATACTTTCAAAATAAAAAGTGTTGATGTTCGAATAACAATTTTTTTTTTCAATAGTAAATTTTCTGCAAAAAACACCTTCAAAACGAAAAGAGTTGACGCTGGGATAACATTTTTTTTTTTCAAGGGTAAAATTTCAACATTTTGAAATAATGGTGTAAAATATTTTATCGTGTCCCGGAAAAACATTAAAATTTCAAAAAAAATAGAAAACATAAATAAAAGTAAAAATTAAAAATTAAAACAATGAAAAAAACAAAACAAAAAAAATGTTAAAAAAAATAACAAAACATAAATTAAAGTATATATACTAAAAACAAAACATTAAAAAAAAAA
>APFE031108260.1:1117-11180 GCA_000404065.3 Pinus taeda
TGTTTTCAAGGGGAAAAAAATCATAAGGGAAATGTTAGGGGAGGGATTTTTAATAAGGAATGGGAAAATATAAAAACAGGGATTTTTAGGGATAATTCACAAAATGTTTAAACATATCATCTCATCTTTTAGGTAATCATTTGCAACGAAATACTTTTATTAGGATTTTATCATAAGGGAAAACATGTATGATAGTGACCAAGGGAAAGGACATATATTTCAACAGGGTTATGGGACAACATTGTTCATTTGAGTTTTTGTCCTTTAATGTACATCATGAAGCAAACTCTGTTATTTCAAAGGGATTCATGTACATTTGGTCATAGGGGAAGGAGGGATTTATTTACATTTTTGTCAAAAGGAGATTGACAACTTCAAAAGGAAAAGACAAAAAGGGAAAACAGGGTTTGGTTTTGGGAGACACAGCAACATTATTTTGTAGACCATAACTACAGCAATATGTCCATTTTCTAAACATATACAGCTGCATCTTTTTCATTTTTCTTTTTTATGGATATCATAACAACAGCCTGCCTTCTTTTGTTTTTTTTTTTTATACACAACAATATCTCTTTTGTTCATATTTGGTCATTTTGGCATATTATTGCTATTTTTCTTTTCACATAATATTTTTATATTTTTGTTATTCTTTTGTTTTCCTTGCTGTTGGTCCATTTAGTTTGTTTGATGTGGGGAGGGTATTAGGGTTTGGGTGGAATATGAAAGGGAATTAGGGTTTTTAGGAATTTTGGATGGGAAATTTAGCATTTCTTGCAAATGAAATAAGAGATAAACATGTATTAACATTTGTGAATTTAATTTAAAAGGAAACAAGGAGGGGATAAGAGGGACTTAAAACCTTGAGAAAACACACAAACCCTAGCATAATGCCTACATTAACAACAACCAAATTCACCCATTCTCTTGCAAATCTTAAAGGATAAAACCATTAGACACATCATTATTTAATCATCCCTTGGCATCATTGATGAATTTAGAGCCTACCTCGATCGATTTGGCACTTGGGAGGGCGATTTGATTGATTTGGAGGGTTTCTGGCAAACTCGGGCCGAGTGGTCGCGCCCCAGGTTCGAGTGGTCGTGCCCCCTCTGAGTGGTCGCGCCCCTTCTGAAAATGCACTGTAGGAGTGGCGCTGAGTGGTCGCGCCCCGCCCAACTAGTCGCGCACCTGGTTCGAGTGGTCGCGCCCCTTGGAAATGAACCCAATTGCTGCAAATCACCTTCTTTGAGCTCTCTCTTGTGTTTTGCAAGCTTGCAAATGCATAATGAGGCTATGTAGAGGGAAATTTAGTCTTTATAGGCCCACATTAGAAAAAATTAAATCATCAAACCCACTTTCTAATGTTGTATGTTTTGACATTCATTTTAACACTGTTTTAAGTTTAACTTTGCCTGAAATTGATCTTTTGAGTGCTTTAACTTGGTTCTTTTTGTAGGTTGACTGTCTGATGGACTCTGGCGAGGAAACCAGGGTTATTGCCGGCATTCTGAAGAATTTTGAAGATTTTCCTTATTTTTGCAAATTTCACATGACCTTGGGTTTAAAAACAGGGTTTTTAAATCCAAGGTATAAATGAGCTGTAGCTAATGAAAAATATCAATGGAACATATTTACATACCTCCTTCTGGCTTGCTGGGGACTATTAGACCTTTGTCTCATGACCTTGCAGTGATTTTGACCAAAACCCTAGACCTAGACTTGGGATTTCAAGACAAAAATAAAACAAGTGTGACACAAGCTCATTCAAATGATATGACCTGATTCAGCAAAGCCAAGAAGGGAACAAAGACCAGCTCCTCCATTAGTGTTATGGCATGCCTAACGGGATGCAAAAATGATGCTGATGAGACACCTACCTATGCATATGCAAAGAGCTTTTGATCACCGATGGAGGGCTCAAGACTGACACTAACAGTTTTGACCATTGAATTTCTGAACCCTAAACTTTCCATCTTCTGCCATTGCTCCCACTCAAACTAGGAAACCTTATTTCATGTGAGTTTATCAACTAAATAGACCTTTAGATCTGACACTAGTTAGAAAATGAATCGTAGAGCAATGGAACACATAAAATATTATGGAAAAAAAACAAAAAAACACATAAAACAAGAGAGGCACAAATATATGTTGTTCACCCAATTTGGGCTACGTCCATAGAGAAATAATAGTCCTTCCTTTCATATTTTCTAGTAAAATGAAGAGATAAAACCTATAACAGATCCACTATAATTTCATCTTCACTTTCACATTGTCTCCTCTCTCTTTCTCGCTCAGAATAATAATAAAAAGCCGCAATACAATTCCCTCATATAAATCGAGGGTTTCCTTTTAGGGAAAAAACCTTAAATTAACATAACTGCTACCATCATATCATCTGCCTAATGAAAAACCCATATTGACTACAAAATTACAATATTTTACGAGGAAAATTTTCTTTTATTTTTAGCTTCAGATGCGCTTCCCTTAAACACCTATCGAGGGCCTGCTAGACCTCTAAATCAGGAAGATAATCAAGCTCCATAATCAACAATATAAATAATAATCTTACCACATTCACGATACATGCATGAAAATGTGTTGGCTCATAGAGATTCTGATTATTAGGTGAAAGATCCAAGTACACAGTTACAATGATGAGCTATTAGCTCCAATAGTGGAAAATTATGTCACCTCTTGCTTCTCCAAAGAATTATCTTCTCTTCTATGCTAAGCTAAAGAAGCCAAGGTTAGCTCTCCAAAGGTTAAGCCTCTAAAGGCCCCTTTGCTTGAGTTATGAGGGTGTATCTATAATAAGAGGGATGACCTTTCATATCCCCATGACTCTTGAGCTCCCCTCATGACTCTTAGACTTCTAATGTGACCTTTGGCCTTCTATGTAACTTTTGGACTTTTCCTAAAGACTCTTTAGTCCATATATGACTATGTGAATTTTCATATTCCACATATGCATCTTGTACTTCCACACATTACATTTTGTCCTTTCCTTTTGATAATTGCATCATTACATCCAAAAATGATGTGGACAGACACATGGACAAACATGACATTGTGATGGCACATGTACAAGTCACAAATTGAAAATGATGACATGGACTCCATGATGAAATGGAAATGCCAAGCTATTTCTCTTACTGCTTTGGCTTTAATCTTCATAAGTGGTATGTTCAGTACTTCATCTTCATGAAAGATCTAATTTTTTCTTCATCTTCACCCTCTAATGGCATGAATGGTATGGAATCTTCATGTTGTCCCGATATTTTTCCTTTTGCCATAAACTGGTGTTCCTTCATCTTCTCGCTTGATGATCTCTTCACAGTGTCAACTTCACAATTGTCTTGTAGCATAATTTCCTTCTTCTCCTCTCTGAGAACCATCTTGTCATTTCAAGATATAATATATGCAAGTGAAATCCACTCATGAAAAGATGACATCAGTCCAAAAATCTCATAGTCTAACTTGATTCATGAAAATGCTGATTGAGTTGGAATTGGGTACTATACTGAGAGGCAGACTTAGGGATTGGGCATTGTGAAATTCTAGGGGTTAGGAGTGATGGACTAAAGAAAAGGCTTGGGCAAGATTATTGTGTAGTTGAGGAGCTCAATGAGGCAATCTTAAGCGTTGAGACTACACAATGCACAATTATGAAGGGATATTGGAAAATGGATTGCACAGTTCAAGGACCTAGGGAGGCAATTTGATGACTGAGACAATGCACAACAAGAGGTTGGATGGGAGGCATGATTACACAATTTATGAGGGTAGGGAGGAAATTCTTAAGAAATATGACTTCACAATGTGTAACCATTGGAGGCAAAAACTGTGCATTGCACATTTCCAGGAGGCAAGGGATCAACTTGAGGTTTGCCAATGCGTAATACGTAGTTCTAGGAGGATGAGTGAGGTCAAGTTGATTGGGTAGAGGATCTTACAAAATTTGACTAAGTGTGGGATTTACAAAATTTGACTAAGTGTGGGATTAGTGAAGAAGATATGAAACTAATATAAGAATTTAACATGATCACACACTCAAAACAATTGACTACATAACATAGAACAATTAGCACTTCAAAACAACATGATCCCCTTAATGTGAAAATGAAACAATACTCTCCTCCAAGTGTGACACTTAGGGTGCACTTTGCGATGACAATGATGACACTTGTGCGACAATGCCCAAGACTTGGGTATATGTATAATGAATGTCTTTATGATGAATAAGACAAAATAGTGTTGGACAATGCAACATAAATTTCCTTTAAGAATGTATAATTGACTCCCTTCAACTAGTGTGACACCTAAGATACACTTTGCGACGACAATGACAACACTACTACGACAGTGCATGAAACTTTGGGAATGAGTCTAATGCATGTCTACATGATAGATATGACCCATTGGTACCAAATTTTCCTCTTGAAATGAACCATAACTTTGTTTTTTCATCATGCAACACTTCCTATGCCAAAAGATGACACTTGCGGAAGTAAGAGAATAGTTCTAACGACACTTGCAAAAGTTTAAAAAAAGTGAAGGAGACACATGCCAGAGTGAATATAACATAAAAATGGAACTTGTTAAAGTGAAAGAAATCCAAAATGACAATCACAAAAATAAAAGCGATGCTTGCGAAAACAAAGGTTCACCATAGCGACAATTAAGAAAACTCACCGAAATGAAAGTGGAATTGCAATCGAAGTGAGGGAGAGTGTTGATGGATAGCGCACACTAACTGTCGATATGTATTGTGTAGTACATTGTGCTTATGAATTGTGTAGTCACTATCGCTAGTGATTGTGTTAGCCTTACTTCCAAGATAAGTGCACCATCTATGTAAGCTTGCATACAGAGAAGTGCACTTATGAATTCTTCAAGAGCTGAGCATGCATAAGCAAGTGACTTTGACACTTAGAATCTAAAGGAACACCAACCGACCATGAAGTAAATATGAACAATCAAGGAAGGAAATATCCTAGGAACACACGTAGGTTCCAAAATTAAAGTGTAAGAAAAATTTTGGAGGGTGTTTGTCGCAACGACAACAAAATTTAACTTTGAGTCCTTTCCAAGCCTCGATGAAAACAAATTTCTCCTATTATCTTGTACACGTTAGAAATAATATTAATACAACTTTGTGTGACATTAGAGGAAATGGAAGATATAATCAATAGAGATACAGAAAATAAAAGTAGCACAAGCCAAACAAAACAATTGTGCATAAAACAAAAAAACTAATCAATGCTTTCATTTTGGTGATAAAGTATTCTTAGAGTCCAACTTGAGAAGTTGACTTAAATTCAGAAAGTTGAAGATGCTCCCTCAACGAAATATTATGGATACTTTGAGATTTTGGAACATGTTGGTATTGTATTCACTAATTGGTATTATTGTCCTATTTAAAAGTTCACGAGTTCATTTTTTGTTACTTAAGAAGTATGCCCTAGATCCTAACTGTATTTTGGATTACACTAGTATTTAGATGGAACTTAAGAGATAATTTCATAACAAGACCCTACAGATCATGGATATCATATGGTGAAAACTATGGAATTGAACATTAAAATTAGTAAGGGTTTGATGAAAACATTACACAATAAATGATGGTACTTGGGAGTTGTCTTTTAAGGTTTAAAAAGTACACCTTTATATTTTTGATATTTTAGTGATAAGGATATTTCCCCCTTGGGGATGGGAATGTAATCTTGATTTTGGAAAAAAACGATTTAATTACCTTTGTCATGTATTAAGTGAAATGATGTGATAGATAATGAAATATAGTTGAATATTAATAGATATTATTTAAGATATTTAATTGTTGTCTATCATATTTTTAATCTACATTGATTGAATATTATTGACATTGATGGATGAGCTCATCAGGGTCCTCATTGAAGTCAGTTATAGGTTAATAAAAATTTGAAGATCACATAAAACCTATCAAAAGATTAAGTAATTGAATTGAAAAATCCTCAAGTTGTAGGCTTAAGAAGAGATGAGGGTGAGAGATTATGTGGATATCCCTACATTTGTTTATTATTTATATTAGATTAAGTGCACAGGATATATTAACTTCACTAACCCTAAACCTACATTTGTCTTGTCATATTTGAGTAACATTTCCTAATTATATGAATAATTAAACTTGTGACTAAATAAACCATAATATATGAGGCAATCATACCTAGTATGGGGGTCATGTTAAGGCCATAATTTTACCTCCATTTAAACATTTTAAAAATGATTATTTTTGAAGATGAGACTCTCAACATGAAATGGAGAAAATTACATAACTTGTAATTTTACAAGTTTGAAAACAACTACTTTTCATTTATATTTTACAAGCATGCTATGTTTTAGGATATTCAACTTATAAGCACTCTTTTGAGTAATGCTATGTAACTATATGTGATGTATATATTTTATTTTCAAGGAAAATTTCATAAGATAACTAAAGGGATGATTCCCCACATGCATGTATGGCATCTCTTTATGTAAAATGGTGTGCCTCACCTAAGGGGATTTGAAGTGAGCATTTGTTGTCATAGAAATAGCCAAATGGCCAATAAAATTGGTAAAATATAGTTGAACTAACCTCTTTGTCTATGTGTTTTGTATAATATTCATGCCCTTTAGATGTTTTTTATAGATATTCCTGCCCTTTAACACACACACACAATTTTCCCTAGTTACATGCCTACCCCTCATTTTAAGGATGATCCCTAGGGGAAAGTCAACAACAATAATTGAAACCATTACAATGATGTATTCATTATGAACTCCACATGCCATAGGTTGGAATCAAATCAGGTTGGCGAGGATAATAATCATTCCTCCTTCCAGCCCACCCCCAACCATGTCACCCTTGCCCCTTGCCTCTATACCCACACCCCACCCCAACCCCCCCCTCCACACACACATATATAACATTGTGAGGAAAACCCTTAACATTTCGTGGATGGTACCTATTGTAAAATCGTTGGTGTTGATTATGATGTTGGACTTGGTAGGGACATAAAATAAGGCATGCAACTTCTAAGTGAAACTGAAAGAACTTAACCACTTGAACTATCCCACTAGGCTTCATGCACACATATTCATTCTCTTCAATATTAACAATGAAATTTTAATTCCTTTCACTGAGGAGGAGAAGTTGGAAAATATAATATTGTAATTTTCCTCTATAATAGGGAAGTGATTTCTTAAACTTTGACCCTTGAATCTATAATCCCTTCTTATATTAGGTATATCGAAATTAAAATAAGTAGTATGTGGGGAAAGATTAGGCAGAAAAACACTAGTGGTGGATGCTTCTAATTAGAGAATGACAAATCATTCTTGCAGGTGATCTAATTTGGATTATTTTTATTGCCAATGGATTAATACGTTTTGTATATTTTACCCATTCAAACAAATTTGAAATAATATTTTAAGGATTATTAAAATCACATTAGATGGATTTTTTGGTCTTGTTGTTTTGTAGTATGGTTTACAATTTTGATTGGTAAAATATGTTTTTGTGTGTGAAAAAACATGTTAACATTTTAATTAGAACATTATTAACTTATTGTTTGTATTGATGGGTTGGGTGATTAGAATCTCTATCAATTTTTTTTGTTGATTAGGACATTTTGATATTGCAAGCATACAAATCAAACTTGTTTAATCCATGGGAAATCTAAAATTCTAGTTACAATATCCATCATAGATTTTGAGAACTTGTGGATAATGGATAAAGTCTATACAAGCATTACATCATGGATGTTAGTCTCGTTTTAGTTAGCTATTGAAATATGATGTGTGTCCAGTGCGTGTATATGTGTGTGTTTTCAAGGAAAAACTTGGAAGGAAACCCAATGGATTATTTGCCACAATCATGAATCATATCCTTAGTAAATTCCTCAATGTAGATTAGTACACCTCACCCAAGGAGATTTAAATTAGGTCCTTGTTGGCATAGAACTAGCCAAATTTCTAAGGAGATTATGACAATTGGTTGAGCCATCCCTTATACGGATATAGTCAATCGAGTCTAGTTTGGGTGATTAAGAGGAGAAGTTGCTTTCCTATTCACCTGGGTTCAAATATTTCTTGTCACATGTTCTCCCTTTGTGGTCTGATTGGGTTTGGCAAGGTATTGAAAAAATCACTCTCACTTAAGTGCATGATGGTGGAACATGATGTTTCCAAACATATATCTATTTATATATCTTCATATCTATTCTTAGGAAAACCTCGTGGGATCCATCCCTCTTACCTTGCATCTTTATATGGAGGCCAACTCCACTACCAACCATAATAACAACTTGTAACTGTGAGGGACCCAATTTCATTTGAACATATGACCTATAACCTACCTATTGGCCTTGGGTAGAGGGTTAAATTGATTGTGATAACCCTTCAGGATTATATTGGATGGTAACCTAATAGGACTCAGCTAGACTTAGACTCCAGTAGTAGCAATATGGATCTTATGTTGAACTCTATCTTGAATTAGTTCATTTAAATCATTTAACCCTCTAGTGCATGCACGTGCACACACACACATAGAGAGAGGAATGGGTTAAGTTTGGTTAGCCCAAAGGCTGGTAATCATCTCCTTATATAGCAGCCCCTCCTTTTTATTCAAACTTTTTGGATGTAAGGTGAATCAACCTCCCATCACAAGAGCGAACAATAATGTTGAGAGACTCTATAGGATGGAACTTATGATTAGCCTATTGACAACATGCTTTTGGTAGATGGTCAATAGATTGAGCTAACCCTTAGAATTGCATAAAATTTAAAAGACACATTAGTAAAATTTAATCTACTTATGTGTACATAGGTTATCAGATCATTTAATATAATTTCACCAAATACAAAAACGTTTATATATATACATACATAAGTATAAGAAATTATTTTATAGACGCAATTATAAAATAAAAATATATATTAATCTATTTTAATTTATTAAAATCTTTTATAAATCTTTAATTTTAATTTTATATATATAATATTCCAAAAAAATTTATTACCTTTAACTGCTTTTAATAAATTATTTTAAAATAAATCTCATTACATTACATTACATTACATAAAATTCAAATAACAAACCATATCATATAAAGTTGAATGGTTTACACAAACAAGATTTTTATAAAAAACATAATGATGAGGGTTTTGAATTTTATAGGTAAAAGCTTTCCAATTATCTAACTAGTGAACATACACAAATACAAGATTTCCAAAAGTCCACTCACTTTCTTAGTTCTCAACCTCATATTGATATTTTTTTAGTTATTAAAAAACACAAATACAAGATTTCGAAAAGTCCACTTCACCTTTTGAGCTCATACTTTTAAGTACGAATGATATTTGTTATAATTATTCAATACCATCGATTTTGTATTTTGTTTTGTTTTTATATTAATGTCCCGGGATGAATACTTTATTTATGTGATAATAAGATCTCTTATCCCCATTACACTAAAAAGTTATATATATAAATCAGTTTGTAAATTTATTTTAAAAATTTATGGAAATTTCGATTAAGATTTTGATAAAAGTTAATAGAGATTTTTGTAATTTTAATTTACAATTATGAATTTCAAGATTTTGAGTATTTCAAATGTTTTGATGCTGTGATTCAAACATTATTAATGTGAACTTTTTTGAAAATTTTTTAGCAAGATTCTCGCTACTTTTGATCGTCCATATATTATATATAAACTAAATAATAAATATTTAATTTAATATAAATATAGTATTTTATTTAATTAAAGTTATATATATATATATATATATATATATATTATATATATATATATCTTCTTTTTTCTTTATTTTATTTTCTTTCTTTTCTTTTTCTTTTTATTTTTTCTTTCCTTTTTTTATTTTTATTTTTTTTCCTTTCTTTTTTTTTATTTTTTTTATCATTAAGATAAAATTACCATTTTGCAGATGCGGAGGATTATGCCAATTAATATTTGATTCTGTTTTCGCAGAAACCAAAAGAAATAAAAAAATGAAGGTGAAAACTATTACTTTTCTCCTTTCTTTT
>APFE031108271.1:0-23869 GCA_000404065.3 Pinus taeda
CCTTCATTTTCTATAGTTTATGCATTATTTTCAGTATGTTTATGTCATTTGTACGAATAAGGGAAGTCACTTTTCCTAGGTGGTTAACACGTGCTTATTTCAGGTTTTTTGACACATATTGGAGTAAAGTCAAAGCAATCATGAGCTATAAGGTAGCTAAGCCTGAGGTGAGGATTCGAAGGGGGGTTGCCTACGACATTAAATAACCCTTCCTCGGGATCTTCACCCCAACTCCGAGCTCCAAAGACCACCAAATCGAATCTAGAAGCCAACCAAGCAGCATTTAGAAGGGACTGTTTAACTCACAGTTTGACAGTCGAGTTCCACAAATCGAGGAGGCCAGCTAGGTCCCTCATGATGTATAAATGTTGAGGCCTCAGCCTTCGTAAGAAGACTTTTGAAACTATTGTATTTGGCACCTCAGTGTTGCCAATCCTATTTTGTTCTTTTGTAGCCATTTTTGGCATGACTCTTATGATTATTTTTGGATAATGAGAAGCAGTTTGGTTTCCTATCAAATCTGATTTTTTCATAGGAGCCATAGCTCTCAAGGTTGGGCCTAACTTGAGAGCCTAGGGCCTCCTTTCTGTATTTTTACTTTTCCTTTACGCATCACTGTTTTCCTTTATGCATTTGAACATATTTCTGTTATGTAGATTTCGTTATGTTGCTGGAATAGATCACTGTTTATGAATGACATTGTTTTAGGTGCTTTGGTAGGATAATAACAGCAAAACCTCCAAGAAAAGGGACAACCACACTCCTGGTTTCACCTCATCCTTATTGGATTTGGGGCTGGAATTGAGGAAACAATGCTGCCTCACAAAACACTAGTTTGCTTGACTATGCAATCCTTAGTGTGCTTGTTTTTATTAGCAGAGATTAGTCATGGGTTTGGACATCTGAAATGTTTCTTTGCATAGATGGTGTACAAGGTTTTCTTCCCAAATAAAGTTGACGTTCATTTATGTTGTTGATGGTTAGACTAGACTAGTTCAGGATTTGATCATTTGCAAGCCTTTGTTGATTTGATGAAGGTACACCGTGCAGGGCATCTTCTCCATTCTTTCATCCACCCGAAGTATCATCTGAGCCACCTGTTCTGTCTCTTAGCTAAGTTTCTCGTTTCCCATCTATCCTTTTTGTCCACGAAACCTTACGTCCTTACTCATCATTGCCTTAGCCTTCTTCAAGCCAAGTCAGCCTTCTACACCTCTTCACCACTCCATCCACCAGTCCTTAGGCCATTTTTAGACCCCTGTCCTACCTCCAGATCCATCCATGCACCTTCCCTCACTCATCCATCCCCTAGAAACCGATTCTCAAACATCCTGTAGAAATTCTGAAACATCCTGTAGAAATTCTGAAACATCCTATAGAACCCCTGCAGACTTCCTGTAGAAGCTCACAAATGAGGTTTCCTGATAGCCAAACTTTGTGAAACTCTCTGGAAGAGTGTTAGGGACTCCTTAGACCCTCTGTGAACCTTTCCAACCTTTTCCACGCATTCCTCTTCCTTGATCCACCCCTGCACAGTAAAGCTCAGTTCAAGCATATGCATGAGAACATTGACAGCTTAATCAAAAATACAAAAAAGATGTTTTCTTAGGATAAAGGTAGCGTAAACACATGCATTTTCCCCTCATAGAAGTAATGGCATCTCTTTCAGTAGTTTGCACCCTCATCTTTGCATCAGTAGGACTAGCTGGTAGAATTAGGGTTTGCTAGGGTTCACGTTTTCCTTCAGTTTGTCAATCTCTTTTCACAAGTAGATTAACTTCCTTTGAGTTAGCTTTCATCCATCACTTAAAAGCTTCTTCTAAGAGCTCATAAAAGTTGTCTAAATCTCCTAGCAGACGTGTGCCAGCTGACTAAGTGACAGCTGCGGCAAGAGCTAGTACTTGTGCATACAACACTGTCGCTTCCAAGTTTGTTACGAACTACCGGGTTGATAAAAGTAAAGAAGGGAGTCCCAGGAGTTGCAGCATTATTGCTGCAATACTGGAGCCTGCCACTTGGAACTGCAGGGGCCTTATGTCTAAAAAAATGGATGAAGCAAAATCTATGATTCTTAAAGAAAAACCCTCAGTGGCCCTCTTCCTGGAAACTAAAATGAGCAAGAGTGAGCTCTCCTCTAAGCAAAATAAATTATGGGGCAGAGGCAATATGGCAGTAGTTGGCTCTTGTGGCGCCTCTGGAGGTATATGCATGTTATGGAACCCAAATCAACTGCAACTCCTACACTCCTTGAAAACTACTCACTGGATAACGACCTCCTTAAGAATACTGGATATTCACTAGATATGTATTGTAATAAACTTATACATGCTTGTTCACTTTAGAGAAAAGAAAGAGTGTTGGAAATATTTAATTGATCTAAAAGGCACAAGGTTTGGATAGAGCTGTACTTTTGGGGTGGACTTCAACACCACAATGAGTCATAAGGAAAAGAGAGGGGGGTCCCTGGTCAAGGACCCCTTTTAGGAGGATATGGAAGACCTCATCCGATCTCTTAACCTCTTTGATGGTAAGCCTCCTCACTTTCGTTATACCTAGAGTAATAAGTGTTGTGGTCATGGTCATATTGCTTCTCGCTTGGATCACTTCTTAGCCTCTCATAATCTCCACACCCTAAATCTTACCAAAAAATCCCCTATTCTTTCCTAGCTAGGTTCTAATCACCAGCGCATCTGCCTAAATCTCTCCCCCCCCAAACTATGGTCCCATTCCTTTCTGCTTCTCCCCTTAAATTGTGTTGTGGGTAACTAAGATCAAACATATTAAACAAAATATCAAGAAATGGTTGAAGGATGGGAAGATCAAATTCCCACATTCAATAGTGAAAGTGGAACAACAAGTGACCTCTATTCAAGAGAAGTTGTAAATTGACATGGTCACCCAAGATGTCTTTCAACAAGAAGTTGAAACGTTTAAGACCTACCATTTACTCCTAAATACAGAGGAAGAATATTGGCGCCTCAAGTCAAGCAATGTTTGGCCCCAAGTGGGTGATCGAAACATCATTTTTTTCTCACAAACAAGCAAAAATCAAAGAGAGAAATAACAAAATATTAGAAATTTGATTTCAAGGGAAGAATATCATAGACTTCCAAGCCATTAAGTATGATACCACAAATCATTACAGTCACATATATCAAGATAACTTCCTAGGAGATCCTACTGATAAAGATTACATGCTAGAACATGTTCCCAATCTGATCATGGAATATATGATTTCCCATCTTATAATCACACCCTCAGTTGAAAAAACAAAGAGCATCATGCTCTCCCTCCATCTGAATAAGGCTCCGGGCCAGATGAATTTAATGCCGACTTCTATAAAAAATACTAGGAGTTAATCAGTAAGGATTCATGTAGAATGATTGGATACTCTTTAAAACAACTTTGTATCGGTGGAGGCATCAACTCCTCGTTTTGGACTTAATCCCACAATAATTGGATTTTGTTTTCATATGATTTCCCTTTGCAATGTATCTGATAAAATTATTTCAAATATTCTGACTTCCCAATTCAAAAAATTCCTTCCCCATCTCATTTTAGTGAATCAGTGTTGTTTTTTCCCATGTAGACAAATCTTTGACAATATAATCCTAGTCCAAGAGGATGTGGACTTTAGTTGGAGATGAGGAGATCAGGGGATGATCATAAAGCTGGACATGGCTAATGCATTTCATCGATTTATCCATGAATTTATTTTCAAAGTAATGAAAAAGATGGGCTTTGATGCCAAATTTATAATATAGGGTGGAGCTTTGCATCGACTCTCCTTAGATAGCTCCCTTAGTGAATGGGCAAACGGATTTTTTTTTTCAAAGCTTTATAGGGCATGATACATGGATGCCCACTATCCCCCTTTTTATACATCATCGTGGCAGACTATCTAAGCTGGTGTCTGGAATTTGAAAGGTCTTCTTCCAGCCTCCCGGGTATCATATTTACAACTTGAATAAAGAGCACCAACCATGGACAATTTCATTAGGGTAATTTTGAGGTCTAAAATGGGCCTCCTAAGAAAAATGTACAACAAAAATAAACTTTATAAGAACGAATAGGTTTCAAGATAATGATGTCAACCATGGGGGATGATTCACCATTTTTGGAGTAAACAAGTAAAAAGTTTAAAAAATAATAAAATAATAAAACTATTTTTTCAACTCGTATTTTCAACTTATCTCCCTAAAGTTTTACTCAAATTTTGAGCAGGAGTACTCGTTGGATGAAAAAATTAATTCCTCATACAAGGAATACCCATGTTGCATACTTTTGATGGACCTTGCTACACGAAAATGGAGAAATACATGAAAAAGCGTGATTGCAATCACATTTCTCAAGTATTTCCCATTTTTCGTGTTGTAGAATCCATCAAAAGTGTGCATAATAGGTACTCCTTGGATGAGGAATCAAATTCTACATCCAACAAGTGTTGCAACTTGAAATTTAAGTAAACCCATAGGGAGATAAGTTGAAAATACAAGTTGAAAAAAAATAGTTTTTTCTTTTTTTTCCCTCTAAAATTTGATGATGTAATGTAATCTTATTTTATTATTTCCACTATTATTTTATAATTTCCTTAGGAGGCCCATTTTAGACCTCAAAATTACCTTAATGGCAGATGATATTATTCTATTAGGGGGAGCCTCATTATTGATAGCAAAAATATTTAAACCAATTCTAGATAGATTCCTTTTTGCTTTTGGGGGATTAAAAAATATTGTTAAAAGTCATATCTTCACATGGAATACTTCAAAGCACACAAAAAAGAAAAGTTGAGGCATTCTGGGCTACCAGGTGGTCGAAGACTGGAAGGAGTTTAAATACTTAGGAGTTCCAATATATCTTAGGAAAACGTCTCCTAAATCTTGGCACAATATTTTGGACAAGATCAAAGCCAAATTGGATAATTTGGGTGCTTGCTGGCTTAATGTTTTGGGGAGGACAATATTGGTAAATAAAATCCTTTCATCCATCCCCACATATCATTTTTCTTCCCTATTGGCCCCAAGTTATGTGTTGAATCAAATATGAGTCCATCTCAAGAATTTTTTGTGGGAAGGAGGTAAGTCATATTTAAAAAAGTTCCATTTAGTGAATTGGCACAATATTAGAGCTTTGAAGCTTCATGGGGGACTATGTATTTGAGATCCCTCTTTGGTTAATATGGCGATGGGTGCAAAGCTATATTGGAAGCTTGAAACCCAACGGGACCTATGGTGGGTTCAGGTCCTACAAGCCAATTATATGTAAGCAAACAATATTTTCTCTTTAGATGGAGCAATTAGTCAAGGATCTTTGATCTGTAAACTAATTGTTTCATCTTCCCCCCTAATTAATAATCATTTGTATTTAGTTATGGGAAACGAGAAAAAAATTAATCTTTCAGAATATTTGATCTTAGGTCATCCTACAATGGGTCAAGAAGAGGCCATTCAAATCCTTCAGAAATATCTGAAGCAAGTAGGGATAGAAACACTTTCACGATTCTCGAATTTGGATGTAACAAGCCTTTGGAAGAACTAGAAGCTAGATGATGTCGCTGACATTCATAAACCAACTGGCGGAATTATGAAAAGAAAATTAGTCGAATGTGCCCCACTCTACCGATCTGCAATCGATAAGTTAGGGTGGAAATATTCTTGTTATTCACTCAAAGAGGGTTATTCTACTCTCCTTTTCCAGTCCTAGATTTTGAAGAAGTCTTCTATATGGAACAAACTTTGGAGCGACAAACCAATACCCGATGTAAACACTTTATGTTAGCTTTTGATGCATAAAAAAAAATTGATATCTAAAAATATTTGAAACTGTGGAATTATTGGTCCCTTAAGATGCCCCCTCTTTGACAAATCATAGGATTCAATCCCTCACCTCTTTCTTTGTTTCCCATATTACACAAATATTGTTTGGGCCTTTGCCCTTGGACCTCTATTTTATAGAATATGATGTCCTCTTGATATCCATTTTTTTTTCTTGACACAGGGTAAATCCAACATGTGCTCCCTTAAGACCAAATCTTCCTTCAAATTGCTCTAGAATGCTCTCCCCAAATACCTGTGTTGGAAAATATGGCTTTCCATAATCATGCCATTTTAAAAAATGTCCCTTCCCCTACTCAATCCATGGCATTAAAATACTTCTCCTTCTTCTTTGAATTCAATCCTCCTTCCCTAGACCTTTCTGTGGACTTTGCAAAGCAGCATTAGTTATCTCTTTGGATTCCTCTCCCCCATTCTCCCATATCTTTTCCTTTTGATCAATGAAAGCCCAATTTCACCTAGATGCATCTTCTCTCTCCTCAAGAATTTGTTGAGTGGCGTCTTCAAGCCCAAAAATGGATCCTCCAATTTGGTGGTGCATTAAAGCATAACCCGGGGGTGGTAGGATGGGGAGGGATATTACTAAATCCCAAAGTAAACATTGTGGAAAGATTCTCTTGGGGGCTTGGTAAAAAATCCAACAATCAAGCAGAAATGTATGGGCTTTACTTGGGGATATTGCTAGCGCAAAGACATGGAATCTAAGAAATCAAAATTTTGGGTGACTCTTTTTTGATTATTCAATTTTTGAGAAGGGACACTCCAAAATATAACACTCTAAGTCTCTTATTCCATCGAATCAAATTTCTTCTTCTTTCCTTCTCCAATGCTTCTTTTTTTTCATATCCTCTAGAATCTTAACTTTGAAGCGAATCTGCAAGATGACAAAGGTTGTATTCTGTGTGAAGGACATGCTGAAATTAATTGTACTAGTGAGTATATCCCTATCCCATAAATTGACTATGGGTTGTTCCCCTATCACTATTAATCGTTTCTCCCCCCCTCTTGAACTTAGGTGCCCCCTCCTCCCCTCCCTCCCTCATTCATTCCCTATTTGTATATGGTCTCTTGAACCATAGTATAAATCCCCTTGTTGGCCACCTAAGGTTCTTCAATGATATCATTTTTTAGTTCAATGTGGCATTGCATGGCTAACGTTTTCATTCAAACACACCTCATTTAATGGATACTGTGTGGATTAGACTTGCCCTCATTCCGTTCCTTAAATAGTTTTATGGTTGCATCTCTGCAAGCATGCATATTTCAAATCCATTATTACATAATAGACCTATTATCAATCTCGTGCTCATGGACTATGAGAAGTGTGCCTCCTCGGACAAATTTCTAATAATTACTTTGTATGGGAGAACTGAAAGTAATGATGTGGAATTGATGGATTGAGTGTGACCCATAGAGAACGATGAGAATAAATATGGTCATGGGAGCTCATCCAAACTCATCTCTTGTGAATTAAGTAGACTTTGAATCCGTAGTCCTCTGTGGAATTTTCAGCAGAGAGATCCTCTAATAAGGGTTGCACCTAGTCACAAGCACTTTTGGAAGCTCAAAGTTGAGCTTTAGCCTATGTATCGTGATTACCCCAGTTATTGATTGAGTCAAGGGTGGAACCAAAATCACTACAACTGGGTGGTTTGGTTTTTTGGCCCTTCTAGGTTAGAGGTAAGCATGGTAATTTCCATTCCCTTTGCCAGTGTGCGATTTGGGTTACCTGTAGTTTCCTTCTTTTCTCAGACCCTTGTCTTGTTATTATCACTATGGTCTAATTGGGAGTGACTTTCCCTTCTTCTCCGTGCTCTGGTTCTTTAGGTGCATCCCACGCTTTCCAGTTGCTTGGCCGAGGAATTCTAATTTTAAGGAGTTATCTCGGTAACCAGGGGTCATATTTCTCCTCTAATCTTGTTGATAAAATAATTTATGCTTAATGTCATCATCAATGCATCCTCACCATGGAATCTAGCTCTTTAGACTCAGATTCTTCAACCTCTTCCATATGTGAAAATTGTAAGAATCAACATGCAGTCATTAACTATGAGCTCTATAATCTGCATGTCATGTTGTATATACAAAGCGCCCCAGACTGCACTACCTATGACATAATAACGACTCTTCAACAGTGTGTCTCGAGCCTCGAAAATGAATTCGACACACTTTGCAGTATCGTGTCGAACCTCAAATTGCAATGTGTTCAACTAAACAACTTCGTAGTTGAACCTCCTCATGACAATGATTGCAATCGACCAACAGACCCTTCAGATTGACTAGCTCTATGATGTTTTGGTTTTCAATGTAAATGTTTTTTTTTTCCAATTTTGTCATATATACTCTTGTTGACAAATAAGAGGACTTATAGGATATGGTTATTTTAATGCAATTTGGGTGTAACAATTTAGAATATACCAAAAAATATCCCAGATGACCTTTGGCATAATGATAATTTAATTCACCTGGGTATTTGTTGCGACTGAGAGTGGATTTAATACAAAAGTACTCATTTCTACATATTAAAAAAAAATAAATTAACATTTAGATAAAGATGTAAATTAAAAAAAAAGCTACAAACACATAAAAGTACTATATCCATAATTCCTTTTTAATAAATCATCTCCTTAAATAACCTCCATCAAGATTTTTTATCTTCAAAAATTACATACATTGATATTGATGATTACTAAAAGATTTTAGTTTGTTAATCTATAATCAAAGTGTCATCTAAAACAATAACATATTTTGAACTTGCAATTTTTCCCTTATTCTTTTTCTTCCATAATCTTTGGTCTATACTTCATACTTGTGTTTCTCATCATGAACCATATTTATTATTGTTGTTATCTTTTTCTTCCATAATCTTTGGTCCATATTTCATACCCATGTTTCTCATCATGAACCATATTTATTATTGTTGTTATATATAGTAATTTTTTTAATCTCCTCAAGTAAAGAAGTTAAGACATAATGAGGAAGAATTACACTATAGGTTAAAATGTGAGAACTAACTGGGTTGAGTAGTGAGAACCTTACGAGTCTAAGAAAAATGCAAAACACAACATGAAAAGAACTATCTAATTCAGTATTTAGCATATGGTAAAATCTAAACGTTCCATTAAAAATCAATTCGATTCCTGAACCCCGTGTGCTCTGCAACCTTCGGCTATGAAAACTCGAGGTCTGCAACTCGCGTGATCTGCAGACAGCAAGCGCGCCTGCTCCCTGCTGATCTGACTCCTGCGAACCTGTCTGCCTGAGGCTCCTTTGCATGCATCGGACGGACTGATTCATGGATCGAGCTGCTGGGTTTTGACAGGCCCGATCCCAGGGATTGCGACCATGGAGGGGTTGGGCACTCCTTAGGCGTCTCTTCCGCCTCCTCCGCTGATCTCGCCTTCTGAGGCCTTCAATCGGCTCTTGGCAGGGCTTCCAAAGAAAAAAAATATTGATGCTGTGAAATTTGTTAAAAAACTGGATGATATTTCGATGATCTCCCTCCCTCCAGAAACCCCGATCCAAGTTGCTTTGTCGTTGGCCAAACGGGCTCTCATCGGCTAGTTCACTGGGCTATGGCCATCCCCAAAATCCACTGAAAGCTGGGTCAACAGTAACTGGGCGTTGTTGATCAAAGAAAGTGTCACCTCTTATTTTCTGGGGAGAGGATTCTTCCTCTTCGAATTCAAATCAAAAGACGACAAAGATCCGATCTTCCAAAATGGCCCCTACTTCATGGGCCCTCAGGGTTTGTATTTGAATAAATGGACCCTGGACTTCGATCCGACAGTAGATGTGCCCAAAGCAATCTTGGTGTGGGTCAGACTGCCAAATCTCCCAGTGCATTGTTGGAATTGGGACTCTCTGAGGCACATTGGAAATGCCCTGGGGAAATTTATAGACCGAGCGAACAATAAAGACCAATATGACTGTGCCAGGATATGTGTAGAAGTAGATCTGGAGGTGGGACTACCAGAGGCCATTACAATAAAGGTCGGAAGTTGGACGCATTTACAGAAACTGGACTATGAGCAGTTGCCCTTCAAATGCCGGAAATGCCATGTTTATGGCCACTTCTTTAGAGGCTGCCCGACCAATAATGAGGTTGTGCAGGGGAAGGAGGATGGATGGAATCAAGTCAAGCGATCCAAACCTCACCTCAAGAATCAGAAGCCGGGAGGCCCTAATGGAAAAGGACCTCACCAGGCCATTGCCCAGTAGATCCCGCTCAAGCCTGCTCCAAAAAATAAGTTCGATCCTCTGATCTCGCAACCAGAGGACACCCAGGAGGTCATGGTTAAAAAGGAGACAGAAGCTACTCAGGAGATTGAGGCCCAGAAAACAACTCCTTCAAGCAAAGGTACTCCCTCAGCCTCCCACAAAGGAACAAGTGCTGAATATCCCAAAGGTATGATTATAGAAGATGAGGAAGAAGAGTAGGAAACGAACAAATCAGAAGAGGAAGGAGAAACAGGAGAGTCCCAAACCTCGATAAGAAGATCTACAAGAGGCCGAAAAACTGACAGGGAAAAAAGGGAGCAGGAGACCTACAAAGATAAACTTCAGGGAAACCAACCAACTTTAGAAAAATTGCTAGCCCCAAAGCCTAAGATATTGAAAAACCAGCCCCAAGGCTCCAAGGGAGCCCACCAGAAACATAAATAATGAAGTTCATCTCTTGGAATTGTAGAGGTATGGGGAGCAAAGCTAAGGAAGAAGCCATTAGAAGCTTAATCATAACAGAAACTTCAGACATACTTCTCATCCAGGAGACAAAGCTGGAAGACATAGAATTCCTTCAAGCAAGCAAGAAACTTTGGATTAAAAGTGAAGCAAGAGCAATCTCTGCCCGAGGCACCTCGGGAGGGATTGGCACTCTATGGAATGTCAGCAAATTTACAGTCCTATTTGAGGCTAGGAACACTCATTGGTTACTGCTAAGATACAGAACTTGGACACTAAGGAAAATTTTTGTCTTTTCAATGTTTACTCTCCAGTCCATTTCAGGGAAAAAAAAATACTGTTGGGATTCTATAAGGCACCAAGCAGATATGACAAACCTGGAAAATATAATTATTGCTGGAGACCTCAATCTCACTCTTCATTCATCTGAAAAAAGGGGAGGTAGCACAGTTCGAGATTCGGCAAGGGAATGGGTGGAGGACATTATGCAGGACTGGGACTTGCTGGATATCAAACCTTCTTCCGGTAAATACTCTTGGTCTAATAAAAGAGTGGGCCCTGGACATATTGTTGCCAGGCGAGATAGATTTTTTATTCAAAGCTCCTATTTGTTGCTAGGTTTAGAGCCCAGAATGCATATTCTTGCTAGCAGCATCTCGGACCATAAGCCCATAAAGCTAGAACTTCTAGCTCATCTTGATCTTGGTCCTATCCCCTTTAGATTTAGACCTCTCTGGGTAAAGGAGCAAGACTTTATGCAAACTATCAAGGAATGTTGGAATCAGCCAGTCAAAGGATCACCTTTCTATATCTGGGAGGAAAAGCTTAGAAGGGTAAAAGGAGTTCTAAAAAGATGGGCCAAAACTCTGTCCAATCCATATACAAAAAGGAAATCCATTAAAGCCTCTCTTGTCGCCCATCAAACTTGTATGGAGAATGCTATACTCACAAAGGAGTTATTGGATCAAGAAGCTTAGCTGCAACAGTGCTATCACAAGGCCTGCTTAGCTGAAGAAGAGTATTGGAGATTAAAATCTCGTAATCTCTAGCTCAAAGTAGGGGATAGGAACACTAATTTTTTCCACAAACAAGCCCAGGCAAGGAAATGCTTCAACACCATTTCAGAGATTAAAGAGGATAATGACACTCATAAGGATTTTGATTACATAAAGAAAGCAGCCTTTTCTCATTTTCAAAACTTATATAGTGAAGATAAAAATCCAAACCAATACTCAGATCTGTTAGACATTATACCCTCTGTAATTTCTTAGTGAATGAATGAGACTCTTGAGGCCAAAGTTACTAAAGATAAAGTAAAAAAGGCCCTCTTTGATATGGATCCAGATAAGGCCCCTGGGCCGGATGGATTCTCTGCTAGATTCCTTCAAGCTTGCTAGCCGATTGTTGAAAAGGACCTATTCAAAATGGTTCAAAAGTCTCAAAATACTCAGAAAATAGGAGGCAACACAAACTTTGCGTTCTTAGCCCTCATACCCAAGGAAAAAGGCGCCAACAACTTCAGTAGATTTCGTCCGATTTCCCTACACAATACTGGATACAAATTAATCACCAAAGTAATCGCAAATAGACTGAAGCTCATTCTTCCTAAAATATTCCTGATAATCAAGGAGGCTTCATCCAAGGAAGGCAGATCGTGGACAACTTCATCCTTGTACAAGAGGCAATTCATTCAAGTCTTCTCCGAAAAGAGCAAGGTATGGTGATTAAACTTGATTTAGCAAATGCTTTTGATTGAGTAAATCATAGTTTTCTTTTAAATGTTATGAGAAAGTTTGGTTTTGGAGCAAATTTCATTAAATGGATCTGGGCATGCATCTCGGAGCCATGGATTGCTCCTCTTGTAAATGGAAGAGCCACTGATTTTTTCAAAGCTTCGAGAGGACTTAGGCAGGGGTGTCCTCTATCCCTTCTGCTTTTTGTCATCCAAGCCTCTGTTCTCAGCTTCCTGTTAGACAAAAAGATGCAAGATCAAGATATTAATGGACTGTGTATTGCAAGAGGGGTCAAAAACATAAATCACGCCTTGTTTGCGGATGACACTCTGCTTTTGGGTTCTACCTCTCTCTCCTCTGCCTCAAAATTTAAAGCGGTTTTGGATGAATTCAGTGAGGCCTCAGGTAGCGTTGTTAATAAGAGCAAATGCCACATCTTCAGCTGGAATACTATGCCCAGATTTCTCTCTGCCATATCTAGATGTTTTGGTTTTGCAGCCTCCTCTTCTTGGTCCTCTTTTAAATACTTGGGTCTCCCTGTATCTCATAAGAGACCTGCAAGCAAAGACTGGCTCCCTCAACTGGAAAAATTCAAGTCTAAGATTCAAGCCTGGGGTTACTCCTGGCTCAATACTACTAGCAAATTAGTCTGAATTAAATCTGTGCTCACCAACCTCCCTTTGTTTCAATTTGCTGGGCTTCTCGCTCTGGTAACCATTTAAAAAAAAATGGAAGAGTACATACAGAGGTTCTTTTGGAAGGGAGGAAAACATAATGAAAACAAGATTCCCCTTATTAGTTGGGAAACCATTTCCAAGCCACTGTGGGAGGGTGGTCTAAATTTCAAAAATCTCTGTCAGCAGAATGTGGCAATGGCAGCAAAGATTATTTGGAGGATCATTGCGCCCAAGCCTTGTTGGGCCCAATTGGCTCTCTGGAAAAAATATTTCAGAGGACCTCGATCCAGATGTCTAGAAAATGTGATTCAATTGCCTAACTCAACATTCCTTAAACTGTATGCTAAAGCTACCCCTCTAATTACTGCGCACTCCTACTGGATCCCAAGTAACGGAAAAAAAAAAATCAACATCTGGACTGACAAAATCATGAATAAGGACCCAATAGCAAACATAACCTCCATTAGCACGCTGCATTGCTAGATGGGCAGACAGGGACTGCGATCGTTGTGGGATATTTCATGCTGGAACAACTCTGTTTGGGCAGGATGGAAAGGCATTGAGGTGCCGGATCACCTGACCACCGAATGGTCCATGCTACTCGATTTCCTGCATGGATTGGTGCCCACGCATATGAGGAAAAGAGACGTGAAACGCTGGGGGCCGAATGCCAGAGGTTATGCTGTCTCCTTGGGGTACGCCAAACTGAATGAGAGGCCATACGTCCCCCCTGACCCAGCTCCTTGGCAAGGTGTCTGGCGTTTCCCTTCATGGCCCAAAGTGGACTTCTTTGCCTGGCTTTTCTGGCATGGCAAAATCTTAACTTATGACTACTTGCAGAGGAAAGGATTCTACGGTCCCTCCATCTGCTCATTGTGCAATGAAAATGCAGAGATAGCAGTCCATCTAATTCTAGAATGCAACTTCTCTAAGCAGATTTGGTCTTCCTTTATTCAAAATTTGGATCCTAATTTCATGCTCCCTTGCTCCACTACTGATCTTTTTTCTAATTGGGCAATCAGATATCCTGGCCCACCTCCTAAAAACCAGATAATTAAAACAACATGGGATGTCCTTCCAAAGGTTATATGTTGGTAGATATGGCTAGAACGTAACAAAAGAATCTTCAGAAATACAAAGCAGAACCACAAGGTCTTAGAAACCAAGATTAAATGCCACATAAAGGAGTGCTTGACTGATATAAAAGACGACTCCAATCTCAGCCAACAAGACATCACTTGGGGATCAATTCTAGAACTACAATTTCATCCAGCAGTTAGAAAAGTCCCTACTATTAAAGACTGGCAAATAAGGAAATCTGAAACTGAATTTCAAGACTGGATCAAATCGTAAGCAAGGCACTCCCTCTTTTTTGATGGGGCAGCAAAGGGCAATCCGGGCAAAGCTGGTGCATGAGGTGTTATTGTAAATCCAATTGGGGAAAAATCCACTCCTATGCTTGGGGACTTGGATATTCTTCCAACATTCAAGCTGAGGCCTTGGCCCTCTTCCAAGGTCTCAAGATCCTCAAAGAATTAAGCATAAATGAAGCTAATGTTATAGGTGACTCCCATATCATTATAAACGCAATGGTTTCCAATTCCCCAGCTTTGGATCTTTAACTAGCAAGGCTGATAACCAGAATCAAAGGGTTGGAAAACACTTTTCAGAACTTGAAGTACTACCATGTGCTGAGAACTCATGATAAAGAGGCGGACATCGAAGCCAACAAAGCTGCCCTCCTCTCTACTGGGGTCAAGCTGAAAGACGAAGAAGAATCATGGGAACCCATTCCATAAGTTGATTGCAGCCATGTTTTACTGCTTGATATTAAACAAATTTGTTTGTATCTTCAAGTGGGGGAAAATCTATGAAATCGATTCTATGGGTTCCTTATCAAGGAAGAAATTTTCAAGCTTCAGCTGCATCCTCACCCTTACCAGCGAGATGCAACAGGACAAAGAAATCCCCAATGTAATCAGATTTTCGGCGTTCAGGCCAAGATGAATATAGACGCTCCATAACCATTTCTGTAAAAAAAATAAAAAAATCTAAACGTTGCATTGGATATGAAAAGGTTGTAATTTTAGATGAAGAGAACTTAACAGGTGATGGATAGATCTATATGGAATGAAGAAAGGTATTTTATTTACATTGAATATATGCATGGAAACGACCATATAAAATGGTTATCATAATCTCATTGATGAAAATGTTTTCATTACAATTATAATAATTAGTCATCCCATTTAAATATTTTAAAATAAAAAATTTAATTATTTATAATCTACAAATTTTTATGAGAAGCAATAAAATTACATATAATTGTTGCATTGTTTATATAAGAATATGCTCAAATTAAATTTAGATTAATTATCACATTGACAGGGACTATAACACCTTCTTCCCATATCTACCCAAGTAACCAACTAACCGGGGTGAACATGTGACGAGACGCTACTATGATATTATTCAACCTCCTAGGTATCCTTCAGAAAGTGGAATCGACGTAAACCCACCAAACATACCTTTCACATCGGCAAAAACACTCCCATGATCCATCCCAACCACACAAGTATCATGCCCCTGGGTCCCACTGAGGTTTTAAGCTATTAAACCTCTGGATAATCCCATGCTATCCACAAGCTTGCATGCCTGGAGACATGGCTAAACCAAATCTTTCTTTTAGCCAATCACCCCATGCCATATTCCAAGCATGAATGTGTGATCTCATGGATAAACCAATCACAAAACAACCAAGGGAATCTAGAGGTTAAACACCTCCACCCTCACCAAACTATGATCACACCAAAACCGGTGCTCTGATCACAAAACTGAACCGAACTTGGAATTCCATCTGGAATCCATCACTATCCTTGAGGAATTTTCCATCTATTTGTCTCTCAGGATTTACCACAATCCAATCCTAAATCACTAGGCCCTAAACTAAGACACCTCCCTCATGCTTTACCATGTATCCTGCCAAAACTAGTCAAGGGATTCCTAGGCCTTTGGCAATGAACCTTGAGACAACCTCCGCCCCAGATTCTGAAATCCATCTGGCAATTCCAAAGCTCAAAACTGAGATCAATATCTCAACACACCATGGCATCTGGAAAAAGGCAAGGTTAGGCTGAAAACCACTGCCATAACCTGGAAAAACCATGCCACCGACAACAAGAGAACTATACACCAACATGCAAAGCCATGCATGTCAAAACCAGCTAGGAAATCACACATGTAATATGTTACCTGCAAGTATTCCTGCTGAAGCTGCTTGATCCTACTCTTCCTTGCTTGTTTTTTTCTTTCCTTGATTTAACCTTTTCTTGCTTTTCCTTCCTTGCTCCAAGAGAACTCTAAGTGTCCAAGAGTGAGAGAGAGAGAGAGAGAATAATGAGAGAGCTCCAAAACTGAACTGACCATGATTACACTGACCAAGCCTGCCAACTAATCCTTAGAAGCCTTTTTATCTATGAGGCCTCTATTTTCTTCAATTTCCATTATTTTCCTTCATTTTAATCCTGACATGCAACCTGTGACCTTTCACCTCCCTTTTCTCATATTTTCCTTTATTTTCGTAAATAAGTGTGCCAAAAATGCATTTTTGCCTTTTTAATGCCTTTGTCTTTACCTTTGCCAATTTCCTTTAGCCATAAACACATCTAGTGATGCCCACTAGGATATTTTTGCTCAACATTTAGCTTGGAATAAGTGTCCCTTAATCATACTCTTATTTTTCCTTTATTAAATTTTACCACATGGAATTTTCACTAGGGTTGTTATAGAACCCACCCCCTTGGGGAACATTGTCCTCGATGTTAAACCACACCAAGACTTCAGCAAAACCAGTGAAAAATAAACATACTACCCATGGAGCTTTCTAACTTAGCTCGTTGTAGTATTTACAATGAATGACCTACTCAAAAGTAAAACATCATGACAACATGACAAGATACCGCATACTGGAGCTTTATAAAATATGTCATTGCGATATTTAAAATAGCCATATATAATCATATGCATATTTGCTAAACCAACAAATAAAAGGATACAATGGCCATATCAATCAACAAGGGAATCCAAGGGCTCACACCTCTACCCTCAATGTAATACCATGATTCCCCTCCTCCCCAGGAAGTCCAGAATCAAATTGCCACAGTTAAATTGCATCCAGTGTCCAATGCTACAATCATGCACCACTTGTCCTCTCAGTGAACAGTTATCGGTTCATTGTTCCAAGGCACACTCCTAATGTGCATATGATTCCATCTGGAAATGCTAATGACAAAAACAAATATATCCCCAACCTTCCCTTCTCTGATACATAGTCTCTTGAGCAATCCAGTCACCCCTTTCGTGTAGTCACTCACCTTACAAGTTCCCTGACATCCCCCATCTCGGGTGATCCATCCCTTGGCAAGGCTTCCTCGCATCAGAAGGTCAAAAACCTAGGCATATCCCTGCCTCAAATCCATCATATCGGTCATAGCATGCTCATGGAAATCAATGGACACTATTGGGTACCAATGTACCACAATAGCCCTGCTCCTGAAGTGCTTTACCAACATACTGTTGCATGTTTCAATTCCTTTCACTGATGCTGCTAATGCTTGCAGTTGATTTGAACCACCCAACACGACATTTATGTGCTTCCTGTACCAAGCACATATATTCCATTAGATTTAAAATAAATTAAAATAAATTCAAATCATACCTCATTGGTAGCTCATCAACAAGGTACACTTGCAATCCTATTTACTTCCTGTCAAGACAAACTAGCATCTTTGACCAAATCATCATGTATAAATATATCACATCAGGTTAGCTCAAAACACAACCATCATAGATCAAAATCATAAATCACATGTAACCATCATAAACCAAAATCATAATTCACAAGCATAATAAAACTGAAATAAAATACTAATACTTATCCTTTTAATCAATCCCTAGATTCTACCTTCGTCTTTATTCCGTATGTTTCCACACCCAACGAACACCTAGTTCCTTCTCCTCAACCATGTGCACATACACATAGTATGCGTCATGCACATATAACCACAGACGATATATAACACCATGCAATACATGCACCTATACCTGACATAGAACACATACACCTACACCCAGTGTACAACACAATACAATATATACACCTACATCCGATGTACACCACAACACAATACATACACCTACACCCAATGTACAACACAATACATATACATACACAAAGTACAACACAACAAATACACATGTCATGATACCACGACTATACCATGCACATACATGATACCTCATGTACACAACACAACATATATGACATACACATAATACCACATGTACACTAGTACTGCGTGTACAACATGTGCACAATACCACCTATACATAACACCACCTACATAACGTGTACACAACATAACATCTACATGGCACCACTTGCACAACGTGTACACAATGCCACATGTACATTGTACCACCTGTACAATGTGTACATAATGCCACATGTACATTGTACCACCTGTACAATGTGTACACAATACCACATGTACATAGTACCACATGCACGACTTGTACACGACACCACATGTACACAACACGACATGCACAACATTTACACAAAACCACCCACACACAATGCCACTTGTACAACATGTACACAACACTTCATGCACATAACACCATATGTACAACATACATGTGACACCGCATATACATAACACTACATATTCAACATGTACATAACATCATCTATAGACAACATTGCATATCCAACATGTACATAGAACCATCTATACTCGACACTGCATATGCAATATTCACACAACACTATCTATACCACCCTGTGCATAACATGTCATAAACAACATGTACACACACTATATATACATAACACCGCATGCACAAAACACTGCAGATGCAACATTCACAACATATACAATATATGCACAACAATAGTACCACACATCCAAAACCAAACTGTCTCTACCAAGCAACCTTGCTTCTAGTGTCTCTTTGCCATCCATGCTTATCCTAACATGTTGCGCATCACACTATTTTCATTTCGCTGAAGTATCTCTCAGTATTAGCTTGTCCATAATGTAAACATAGACATAGTATAATCACATAATATCAATTCATATCCACATGATATTGACCTCAGATATCTGTGAGGCTACTCTTCTCACCTGATTCCTCATGAACCAAGAATCTCTTCATGCCATTCACTTGCATAAGAAATCATTCCTCCACAAGAATGATTCTTGATGACCTTGTTAGTCAATGACATACATACATACATACATACATATAAATTTAGCAAAAAACAATTATGGTCTCGTAAAAAAATGACATACCTACATACATACATGTATACATATATATACATAGACACAATCATGATCACAATATAATTACCAGATATCATAAGGTCAAGGTTAAGAAAACTTCCTTTATCCGTGCAACGCACGTACAAGATCGAGAACAACAATTCCCAACGTAGTTAAGGCATACGACGCCTCAAATCTATTTACTTTACCTTTCCTGATTACTTTTCTCATGATTGTCCCGCCATCGTCCATTTGCACCAATGGACCCAACCAATCCAACTAGTTGTTATACACATGCCTTCAGTTGCCCTTATACATGCAATGAGCTTCATCCAGGCCTTACATCACCTGTTGGGTTTCATTCATCTCTCACTGGGCTCCATTAACTTTCCTCTTTCCCAACCAATTCCCCAGACCCCAAACATAAAAGGCAAGACACGAAACAAACAAGAAGAAAACCATGGCAAACAAACAACAATACAACACCACAACCAAAGTGGAATTACCATGCATAAGACACAAACAAAATCGCAATCAAGCACAAAAAATCACTAAAATACCAAAAACAAAAGACTGGAAACAAACACCATGACTCAATCCCACTAGATCCCAGTGCCTCCAAGTGAAAGCTCAACCCAAGCCTTCTTTAATATTTCATGGAAATATCTTTTGCCATGCAATCCCTGCATCATATTAACATCAACACATAACAATCAGTGCATAAATAAGCATAACAATACACTAATTACCTTACCTTGTTGTGCCAAGCATGTTTCTTGCAACTGAACACATCCATGCCATCTCTCAAGGGAATCCAATTCCCTTGACATATCCACCTATAACTAGAGACTAATATACCTGTCAAGTACATGTTCATGAGTCTAGCACATATCCACTAATGTCAGACAAGATTAAGGTTAAGAAGAATTCCTGTATGCAAAGCACTCATTCGTTTGGAATTAGGGTTTCCAAACGTAACCAAAGGAATTCTTTCCTAATTCCTTTCTTTTTCCTTTTTTACCTTGTTGCAATCGATGCCTACTATGTATTGTCACATCATCCAACTGTTAGTTATATAAACACACTAATTGTTACATTGTCACGCTAATACCAAGCATGTTTCCTACAATTGTTTACACATGTCAACCACATGTTCCAAATATCAAGACAATCATATCTATCAATTTGAAATCAACCTTTACCAAGACTAACGATCATGTCATAATCCATAGTCAACTCATAGTCTTTATACATAATGCTACAACTATCACCTACTACACTCAAGTACATATCAGCTGTCTCAACACACATGTGTTAGTACAATCAACAATTCCCAACGTAGTTAAGGCATACGATGCCTCAAATCTATTTACTTTACCTTTCCTGATTACTTTTCTCATGATTGTCCTGCCATCGTCCATTTGCACCAATGGACCCAACCAATCCAACTAGTTGTTATACACATGCCTTCAGTTGTCCTTATCATGCAATGAGCTTCATCTAGGCCTTACATCACCTGTTGGGTTTCATTCATCTCTCACTGGGCTCCATTAACTTTCCTCTTTCTCAACCAATTCCCCAGACCCCAAACATAAAAGGCAAGACACGAAACAAACAAGAAGAAAACCATGGCAAACAAACAACAATACAACACCACAACCAAAGTGGAATTACCATGCATAAGACACAAACAAAATCGCAATCAAGCACAACAAATCACCAAAATACTAAAAACAAAAGACTGGAAACAAACACCATGACTCAATCCCACTGGATCCCAGTGCCTCCAAGTGAAAGCTCAACCCGAGCCTTCTTTAATATTTCATGGAAATATCTTTTGCCATGCAATCCCTGCATCATATTGACATCAACACATAACAATTAGTGCATAAATAAACATAACAATACACTAATTACCTTACCTTGTTGTGCCAAGCATGTTTCTTGCAACTGAACAAATCCATGCCATCTCTCAAGGGACTCCAATTCCCTTGACATATCCACCTATAACTAGAGACTAATATACCTGTCAAGTACATGTTCATGAGTCTAGCACATATCCACTAATGTCAGACAAGATTAAGGTTAAGAAGAATTCCTGTATGCAAAGCACTCATTCGTTTGGAATTAGGGTTTCCAAACATAACCAAAGGAATTCTTTCCTAATTCCTTTCTTTTTCCTTTTTTACCTTGTTGCAATCGATGCCTACTATGTATTGTCACATCATCCAACTGTTAGTTATATAAACACACTAATTGTTACATTGTCACGCTAATACCAAGCATGTTTCCTACAATTGTTTACACATGTCAACCACATGTTCCAAATATCAAGACAATCATATCTATCAATTTGAAATCAACCTTTACCAAGACTAACGATCATGTCATAATCCATAGTCAACTCATAGTCTTTATACATAATGCTACAACTATCACCTACTACACTCAAGTACATATCAGCTGTCTCAACACACATGTGTTAGTACAATCATCTTAAAACAAGATCATTTTTTCATGTAATCTTGTAGACACATACTCATATCATGCAATTAATTGAACATTCAAACAAAAAATAAACGTACCATGTTAGATAAATCAACTAGACTACATAATAGACACCAAACACTCCCAAATAGACAACATAATCAAACATTCAAACACAAAGTAGTCGACATAAGCAAGCTCATACCTTAATGTATCTCAGGGGAGACTATCTTGTTTGCACAATCATTCCATATTAGCATGATATAACTTCACGACATATCAACTCAAATGTAAAGAAGGTCATGATATCCATAATAGTCACTAGCTAACATGTTCACATCATAAGATCATAAACAATTGTCATTCATACATAATAATCACATCTGCATAGTCACTCTATATTAGTATGACAAAATGTCACAACATATTAACTCATACTTGAATGTCATAACCCTAACCATTTGCATAGACCAATCCAACTTAGTATGATACATATAACATCAAGGTCTTAATGTAATAACCCTAATCATCAAGTTACTAGCATATAACAACAACAAGTTATATATCATGTTCATCAACAACATATAACCTAATCATATAACAACAACAGTAGCGATGCATACAACCACAGGTTAACACACATCAAGTAGCATCTATCATGTATGTAATCATAATATCAATATAATGAAAGGCATACACATAACCATAATATTAATAAATAATCATAATAATAATAATAATAATTATACATATTTTGCCTATATCAACTATATTTACTATTGTGGTTGTGTTAATTACTTATGGTTAAAACATTATGTCTAAAATAGTTTTTTATAATATGTCATTAATGTTATATTAAATATTTATTAATGTCATTTAAATATTATTAATGTTAAATATATCTCTTAATGTTAGATCTTAGGCTGTGGTGATCTATAATGTAATAAGAATGTAATTCACATTAATCACATCATTATTATTTGGTCGACTTTTCGAACCAACTAATATAGTTCATCCTCAGGACAAAGGTGAAAAAATCCATAGATCCTATTGAATAAATATCAAAGATGCATCAGAGTCTAGTCCAGGAATTAGTTATTTAACTAATAAAATAATATTTATTAATCTCTAATTTCTAAGTAAAGACTAGCTGTTATAATAATATTCCTTAATTGCTTTATAATAAATTGAAGTTATTTATTAATAATATTAAATTATTATTTATATACTATTAATTATAATAACCAATTTTATTTATAAAAGGACTAGAGTCAATAAAAACATAAACATATTAATATTAAATAATACAAATTAACCTTATTGAGATTGATAACATGTTTCTCAATCTCAGTAGTCTTTCTTAGCTTCCTATTGTGGAAGTGATCACCCTGGCAATGAATTTCACATCCTCATTGCATACATGGTGTTTATATTTCTCTGGATGCTCCGCTAGAGCTAATGAATGAGATTGGTTGTGCCTATGTCTATTGCATACTCTTGGATTCTCTGTTTCATAGAGTGGTCAGTCTCCCCAATGTAGGGAATCCCATAGGAACATGGGATTGAGTAGACTCCTTTCATGTCCTTGGGGTCAACAGGGTCTTTAATAGATCTTAAAGAATTTCTAATAATATTAAGGGGCTTGAAAGTAGAGGAAACACTATTCTTCTTAAGAATATGGGCAATCTTGTCAGTGGTCCCCTGGATAAACGGGAGCTGCACCTTAGAGATTGGGCCATCACGAGAAGATTTAACCCTATATTCTTTAAGGGTCCTTTGAAAAGATTTGAGGCCTTGAAATCTGCTATAGCCATTATTTTCAAAAGCTTTAAAAAGATGAGATTTTCCCCTTCTAGGTGCTTCTCATCTGAAATTCTTAAAGCATGGGTTGCTAGAGTACTAAGAACCCCAAATTTTTGGGCTAAGAAGGTGGCTAGATTACTAAGAACCCCAGATTTTTGCGCCAGAAAATGAGGAGAACCAAAATGAAGATATTGTTCCTAATTTATAATAGCTAGTATTTAATTAGAAATTAAAGTTTAACAAATATTATTTTATTAATTAAATAACTAATTATTCTGGTCTCTAATGCATCTTTGCTATTTATTCATTAAGATCTATGGATT
>APFE031108271.1:24209-60413 GCA_000404065.3 Pinus taeda
ATGCATTTATTTATTGACATTGTACAAGTGACCCACATAATCAGATCTATTTTTATGTTGGCATTTTCATTTTGACAAATTTCTTAAATATGATATTTTGACATTTCCCTATTTATTTTTAATAAACTAAAATAATGAACACAATTATAAAATAATGAAATTGATATTTTTCTACAAAGTAATATTTAAAAAATTCTAATGAATTTATATCTATATTTTAACTCCAAATAATAATTAGAATTTTTTCCGTAAATAAATTATTGCCGCCTAGTTGAGTATTTCTCACACCTATCATGCTTTGTTATTTAGTTTCTTGGTTCATGTTTAGGCACCTCATAAAATTTGTGAATATATAATGTTGGAAATGCATTTTTCTCGCCCTTATTGTCACGCCCCCAATTCTTTTTTCGTTAAATTGGCCGAGTGTGGCACCGCCTAAGTAACCAACATATTTCATTGTTAACTTACTTTACGAACTACGCCTTAACATTCATCATTAAGCATGAATAACATATTAATGTGTGGAAACCATTAATATAACACATCATAGAACAACAACATAGACACATTCATATGTAAGAGAATTCTTTTATTATATATGAAGAATTTTTACAAGTGACCGGGAGCTTGGCTCCACCGACGTTTTTACCCAAGTCAGGCGCCCACCTGTGCAAGAGTGCACGGTGGTCTCACCATGACTTAACCAAAATATAACACAAGTCTTTTTGCCGAACCGAGTGGGCGCGCTCGTGCACGTCCCACCCCCAAATGCAACCCAAAACTTGTCGACACCCTTCGGCGGGCGGGCGCCCTCACGCGCCCACCACCCATGCCTTCAACCTCCGTGCCAAGTCCTACAACCGTGCCCGGCAATCGGGCGCATAACCTACGCCTTTTTGCTGTGGTTATCTCCTTGCTCACACCTTGTGTTGATGAGTGAAGAGCGAAGAGTGAAGAGCGATGGTGAGAATGCCATCCATCGTCGCCTTGTTTATATGCTAACAAGCGTGGAGGTCGCGCCCTTGGCTGACCCTCCGTTTGCTCCACCAACCATACGTTTACCAAACGACTTGAGCGCCTTTGTTAGGTCAGCTCAGCCATGGCGCGGGACCGCCCCAAAATTCTCCTTTGTTCGCCTAACGCTTCCTCGATCAGCTTGTGAACGAGCTTCCCCAGCTCGCCCCTATAAACAACGGAGCACCAACTCGTCCTCATAGATATGTTATGCCCTTGGTCGCCCCTCACACTGTTTTATGCCTTAGTCAATTTCGCGAAGCGAGTGGAGCGCGCGCCCGGTTGCCTATCAACCGCAGGGCGTTACATCCTCCCCCACTCGAAATCATTGTCACCCTCGACAATCCCGACTGCCTTAGTATCTTCTGTTCATACTTTACAATCTTCTTCTTCCATCTCCAAAGTGAGTCCTCTGATTCCCAGCTTTCTTCCTCTGGTGCATTCTTCCATCTGACAAGATATTCCCGTTTCATGTGGCAACCAATCCCTGTAGTTATGTAGCTCAAAATATTATCCAACTCCAGTCCTGGCTTGTCCACAATCTTGGCTGGTCCTCTTGTCGGTTCAGCTCTCTCTAGATGATTAGCATCAAGTCTGCATCTCTTCAATTGACCCATGTGAAAAACCGGATGCTTCATGTGCATATGGTGCGAAAGCTCCAGCTCATAAGTAACTTCCCCCACTCTCTTCTTCACTCGGAATGGTCCCTCATACTTTCGTGTCAGTTTGCTTGCAGTCCCCTTGGCTGGCTGAAACTGTTCCCTGGTAATCCTGAGAAACACCATATCTCCCACATTGAAGTGTACATCCCGTCTTCCTCTGTCTGCCCATTTCTTCATTCTCCTTGTAGCTTCGTGCAAGCGCAACCGTGCCAACTCCAAGGTCTCATCCCAAGCCTTCATGAATTTCTTCACATGAGGACTCCTCAAAAACCCTCCTGTCACTACGGTAGGCGGTGCAACCGGCATTTGCCCATTCACCAACTCAAATGGACTATACCCCGTCGCAGAACTCTTTTGAATATTGTAGCTGAACTGAACAATATCCAAGAGTTCAGGCCAATTCTTCTGATCAGCTGTCACATAATGTCTCAAGTAATACTCCAGCAATGCGTTGATCCTCTTGGTCTATCCATCTGTCTGCGGATGGTAACTCGAACTCATCAACAACTCTGTCCCGACAAACTTGAACAATGTGGTCCAAAATCTGCCTGTAAAATGCGGATCTCTATTCGACACGATGCTTAATGGCATCCCCCAATACTTCATTATGTTCTTAAAGAACAACTCCGTAGTCCGCTTGGCTCCACAAGGCATCTTTGTAGGAACAAAGACAACATACTTGGAAAAACGATCAACCACGACCATAATCCCATTATACCCTTGAACCTGTGGCAACTGAGTAATGAAGTCCATCGAGACACTCATCCATGGCCTCTCAGGAATCGATAAAGGCTGCAACAGTCCTCCTTGTCTCTGATTATCCGATTTGTCCTGCTGACAAATGATGCACGTATGTACATACTCCTCCACATCCTCCCACATCTTCTCCCAAAAGAATCCTCTCTCCAACAAAGCCAAAGAACGACGCTGCCCTGGGTGGCCAGCCCACGGTGAGTTGTGGCACTCCTTCAAAAGGTGTCTCCTGAGTCTAGATGACTTTGGAACATAGAGTCGATTCCCAAATAACAAGAACCCGTCCCATAGAAAGAACTTTCGTGTCTTCCCCTCCTTTATCTGCTTCACTATATTCTACGCCAAAGTATCGGTTTCAACACTTTCCTTGAGCTTATTTTGCATCTCTTCTGACATCTGAATTCGACTCCTACTCCTCGCTGCCCGGTCTTCTCCTTCCAATGCTGCAAGTTGTCCCTTCCTGCTAAGGGCATTTGCTACCACATTGTGCCTTCCCGGTCTATACTCGATAGTCATGTCAAATTCTGCCAAGAAGTCCTGCCAACGAGCTTGCTTCGCAGAAAGCTTCGGTTGTGATGCAAAATAACTTGCTGCAACGTTGTCAGTCTTGACAACAAACGACTTACCAATCGAGTAATGCCTCCACACATGAAGACAGTGAATGATTGCAGTCATCTCCTTCTCATGAACTGGATACCTTCGTTCTCTATCCTGCAACTTCTGACTCTCATACGCCACTAGATGCCCATCCTGCATAAGAACCCCTCCTATGGCAAAATCTGAAGCATCAATGTGTACCTCAAATGGTCTCCCGAAGTTAGGCAACTTTAGTATCGGTGCTGTAACCATCCTCCTCTTCAAGTCATCAAATGGCTTTTGACATTTATCCGTCCAACTCCACCTCTTGTCTTTCTTCAATAGGTCTGTCAGTGCCGATGTTACCTTGGAGTACCCCTCTACAACTTCCATTGGTAGTTGGTCATGCCCAAAAACACCCTCATCTCATAGACATTCTTTGGTTCAACCCAGTCTTCGATCGCCTTTACTCTACTCGGCTCCATCAGTATGTACTCTTGACCAACAATATGCCCAAGGAACGGAATCTCGGTCTGAGCAAACACACACTTAGACTTCTTCAAGATAACTGATTTGCCCTTAGTGCCTCGAACACCATCGCCAAGTGCTTCTTATGATCCTCCATGTTGTCACTGTACACCACTATATCGTCCAAGTACACTACTATGAACGAATCCAAGTATGGTCGTAGGACATCGTTCATCAAAGTGAAAAACGTAGCAGGAGCATTGCACAACCCGAATGGCATAACAAGAAACTCAAAGCTACCATACCTTGTTACTATCGCGGTCGTCTTCTTGTCTCCTTCAGCTATTCGCACTTGATAGTACCCATGCCTCAAGTCCAGCTTGGAAAACACTTAGGCTTTCGCAAGCTTGTCAAAGCAATCAAAAGCCAAAGGCAAAGGATACCTGTTCCTTACCGTCTGCTTGTTCAATGCACGGTAATCACAGCACATTCGTAGCTCATTCGAATCCTTCTTCCACTGGAACAATACCAGAGCTCCATAAGGGAACCTTGAAGGTCTGATGAAACTTGCATCATCTAACTCCTTTAGCTATCGTTTCAATTCCTCCAACTCAGGTCGTGACAAACGATAAGGTGCTTTAGCCGGGGGTTGCTTTCCTGGCTCAAGCTCAATGATATGGTCCACAACACGCCTTGGTGGAAGCTTCTTTGGTAGCTCATCAGGCATCAAATCCGCATATTTGGTCAACACCTTAGAAATATCGGCTAGACCAAGCGTCCCCACTCCATCACCTTCGACTCCCTTGAACATGACCGCACCTTCATAGCCTTCTTTAAACTTAGTGCAGAAACATGCTGCACCTTGACTTCCCTTCTTTGCCTATGATTGGGCAAAGTCCAAGTTTATGACTGTCCAACCAGCACCACCTCATCACAGAAGGGGACAACAATAGCCCTGTTTCCCTTCAAGAAATCATGTCCGAGTATCATATCAAAGTTGTTCATCTCCATCATTGTGAAGTCCAACTGACCCTTCCAGTATTTTATCTGTACAAGCACTTCGTCTGCCAAACCCGCCACTTTAGCTCTAGAGTTCACTACCTTGACTTCCACATTCGAGGGGAAGATCATCAGTCCAACCTCTTTTGCCAACCGTGTCGTCATGAAGTTATGAGTGGCCCCTCTTTCCACCAGAGCTTGAATGGTCTTGCCATGAACCATCAAGTCCACGAAACCCAGATTGTTCATCCATGATTTCTCCATAACTTTTCCCTGCATACATGTCTGTTCTCTGCGTTCATCAAGCAACGACTTCACTCCCTGTGAACCTACTCTGATACCACCTGACACGAAGTGCAGGTGTGTATCATCGTCATCATACACCGGCTTCACTCGTTGTGAACCTGCTTTGATACCACCTGTCACACCCCCAATTCTTTTTTCGTTAAATTGGCCGGGTGCGGCACCGCCTAAGTAACCAACATCTTTCATTGTTAACTTACTTTACGAACTACGCCTTAACATTCATCATTAAGTATGAATAACATATTAATGTGCGGAAACCATTAATATAGCACATCATAGAACAACAGCATAGACACATTCATATGCAAGAGAATTCTTTTATTATATTTGAAGAATTTTTACAAGTGACTGGGAGCTTGGCTCCATCGGCGTTTTTACTCAAGTCGGGCGCCCACCCGTGCAAGAGCACACGGTGGTCTCACCATGACTTAACCAAAATATAAAACAAGTCTTTTTGTCGAACCGAGCAGGCGCGCTCGTGCACATCCCACCCCCAAACACAACCCAGCCCTCACGCGCCCACCACCCGTGCCTTCAACCTCCGTGCCAAGTCCTACAACCGTGCCCAACGACCGGTCCCATAACCTGCGCCTTTTTGCTACGGTTATCTCCTTGCTCACACCTTGTGTTGATGAGTGAAGATCGAAGAGCGATGGTGAGAATGCCATCCATCGTCGCCTTATTTATATGCTAACGAGCGTGGAGGTCGTGCCCTTGGCCGACCCTCCGTTTGCTCGACCAACCATACGTTTACCAAACGACTTGAGCGCCTTTGTTGGGTCGGCCTGCCCATGGCACTGGACTGCCCCACAATTCTCCTTTGTTTGCCTAACGCTTCCTCGGTCGGCTTGTGAAAGAGCTTCCCCAGCTCGCCCCTATAAACGACAGAGCACCAACTCGTCCTCATAGATATGTTACGCCCTTGGTCGCCCCTCGCACTGTTTTATGCCTTAGTCAATTTCACGGAGCGGGTGGAGCGCGCGCCCGGTTGCCTATCAACCGTAGGGCGTTACACTTATGATGTTTTTGGCAAATTATTATTCAATATCTTTCTTTTTATGTTTCAGTATCTTATAAAATTTATGAACTTGTAAAGTTTGAGATGCTATTTAGTTTTTTCCTGTATAATTATTTATGTCTTAAAATTTATAAATATGTAATATTAAGAAAAATCACATATTTTGTTTTATATTATAATAAATAATTAACAATAACATAATTTATAAAAACTTTTAATATAATAAAAATTAAAAACAGTTTTAATATTATTTTATCTATCACACAATTTTACCACATCTTTTATATATTATTATTTATATTTTAAAAACAGTTTTAATTATTATTTATCTATCACACAGTTTTTTACCCCATCTTTTCATATATTATTATTTTATATTTTAAAAATGGATAAAACAAATATAATCTAGGAAAATGTTTAATATAACCATAATTAAAAAACGTTTTAATTATTATTTATTATGAAGCACAATTTCAAGCCACTATCCTTTTACTATAAAGTAAAATTACAACCAACTTGCTTATTTAAATTTCTTGGCGACTGTAAACTTACAACCAAACTTGCTTATTTGAAATACGAAACCCACTTAGATTGGTTAAGTTCTAGACGTAGATAACTCTTTAGATGAAGCATATTCCCAGTACATTAAATCTAGGCCATTAATGACCCCAAATGACCATGACCATCCATGGATGAATTACAATCATGAAGACAGTATTCAGTTATAAACACGACCGGTACTCATCGCCTGGGCACTAAAATATTTGTGTAGTAAGAGAAAAGAATGATATAATCTCAAGCTATTGATAAAGAAGGGGACAGAGAAATGCCCTTATTATTTTAAGAGAACCGCCATTATAATAATCATTTCATATTGAACATTCAATGTAACAACATGGGTAACTTACCAGTATAAATGAAGCTATGTGAACTGGCACAATAATACCAAAGAAATTAGGACGAATTGGCAAGCAGTGAAGTGAAATATGTGGTGGTGAGCACAACGCGGATTCGACACAGTCATTGAGGTCCATGTGAAAACTGTGTCGTGACCAGAACTGAATCATAAATCACCCAAAACATTTTACATTCGGATTTAAACTATTATGTTTTAACTGTAGAATTGAAATAAGAACACACTTCTTAAACTTCTTAACAAAATCCAAGCTTACTTCCATTAACACGCAACCACGGAGTAAATTTTGGAAAATCAAAATCATATTGCGATCACAATACTACTTTCACGACTAAGAAGAACACTGAACTTTACAACCGTAAATATTCCATGCATAACTTGCAGAGTCGAATAATAAACTTGATGGTTAACTAGGATAACAGTACTACTGTCACTAGTGAGAAGAATAGTGTAAACTTATGACTGAAGATATTTCCTACATAACTTCCCCATTTAGATAGATGGTGGTGGAGAGTGAATGCTTTTCATCTCCCAGAATTTGTGAAATGTTAGAATAGTAAAGAATATATTATCAGTTTGGAGAATACATTTCTCTAAACAGAATTCAAAAGCTGACGGCAGTCACAAAAAATTCATTCTCGACGACGATTGTTGATAACCCTGCAGTTATGGCGGATTTCTCCATTTTTACCGGTCAATACGTCAATCATGCCCATTTTGACCATGGCACCACCAAACTTTTGTTGCCACCCAAACAGATTAGAGCTGCCAGAGTTTGCAAACACCAAATTCCTGGTGTTTTCATTTGCAAGAAGCGTTGCATCAGAGGTTAACAGACCCTTATTCTTTATAACACCGTCGTAGTACACATTGTCGAGGGTGTTGGGCGTTACATCCTCCATGGCCACGGTCCTCTTGCTGTTGCCTATGGGGCACTGGGCCTTCAGTACCTGAGCATACACAGGATCAAGAGATGGGTCCGTCGGGTGAGTTTTGTTGAAATTGTAGAGCCTGTTCATGAAAGAAGAGCACTGCGACTGCCCAATGGTGTGTGCTCCTGAAATATCATATCAAGAAAAATGTATAAGACTCATAAAAACATACATTATATATTCAATTTTTAGATGATGGGTAGAGTGTTTATTCTGAACAGAATTAAACATCGGCCTCCACACAATTTATCTGGGTTTGAAGGTCCAATACATAAGATTGCATTTATTTACCAGAAAGTATGACCATATCTTCTTGGGATAGACCTTTGGCTGCGAAACTCAGTGTCAGCTGTTCCACATTGAAAAACGGGGGAGGTAAATTCGTCAGAGTTTCTGCAGCACGTGAAATTCTTCCATCTCTTCGCCCAGCAGGAACTTTCCAACTCAGAGGAGATTCCGCGGGAGATGCCTGTAATTACACAATTCATTAAGTATTTATAAGAATTAAATCCGTGATTTCTTACAAAATTTTTAGTAAAGATATTTTATCTAGAAAACTCAATCAAGTAAATTAATCCTCAAAACTAAACTCATACAAAAATTCTCTAATACTATAAGAATAAGGCAAAAAAAAATTATCTAATAAAATTAATCCTCAAAATTAAACTTTACAAAAATTATCTCATCCTCTAAGAATAAGGCAAAAAAATAGTTACCAGGATTGAACTATCTCTGGCCGCAAATGCTAGGATATCCGCACAAGAAACTGTTTTGGGACAGATGGCTTCTATTTTCGATTTTGCTCTGTCAATCACCTCGAATCCGCGGAGGCCCGGATTGTTAACAGGCGAGTCTTTCTCGGCTACGTTGTTCTCTTTTGAGTCAATGAGAACAGACCCATCGCACCCCTGCGAAGTGAAAGGATGCTTAAAGCATTAGGTTAGCCATAAATGTATATTGTTCAAACAGTACAATAGATAATCTCTTTGGATTACAGTATTTGTCTAGGTTGTGTGGTGGGGACATTAGGTTGTTTTTCTCCTCATTATATGTTTGAAGTTTTATTTTTTTAATGTCTTTCTCTCCTCATTTTTGTGTTTTTTGATTTCTTTTTTTATGTTTTTGTCCTCATTTTTGTATGTTTTGATGTTTTTTTTTTTTAAGGTTATTCTCCTCATTTTTATTCTTAGAATTGACAAATCTCATATTATGATATTTGTTTAATTATGTAATGTCATTATCTATCTTGGTTCTGGTTCTTTAGCCTAACAAGTAGATATTGTTCATGGACTGAATTGGTACCAAATTGATACCCTGAACTATTTGAAGAAAACAGATTAGTACGTAAATTGTGTGTATATCTATCAAATATGAAATACGTACCCTCACGAAACAATCGTGGAAATGCAGGCGTACAAGTCCAGCAGCGACTCCAGGATTATTTGCGAATTCATCCTTCACTGTGTCAAACACAATGGATTCCGCTGTTGGACAACGAGTTGAGTAGAAACCCACTTCAAGATTGCCATCTCCACGCCCTGCTGCAGCAGCAACTAAAACATAAAGTAATAATAGAAAGAGAGTGCATAAACAGTACTCAGTCTTGTCCATCTCACCACCCACGAAGAAGATGACTAACTCCCAAGATTCTCAAGGGGAATGTCTAAGTTGTGTCCAAAGATTCTAAGTCAGTAAATCCTTGTATTGGATAGTGACAGTAGCAAGCTAGGTTTTCTTCTTTTATATGAACCCGTTCGATCCATTAAAGGACAACATGGAGATTCAGTTTCCAAAATGTGGTGGACTACCGAAGTATTATTAGAGTTACATAAACCCATAGATCCATTTGGGTGACTTTAGATTTAGTTTCCAAGAAGTATTGGTTGAGTTCACATATTATTTTAACGTCGTGCATGGGAATTGTACATGTAAGTTTATTAGTTTGAGATTAGTGATTGAAATTTAATTTAATTAATAAATTTTTTGATATTTGTTATTTATATTATTTAAAAATTGTTATATATATATATATATATATATTATATATATATATATTATATATATAATTTAAAATAAATAGTGATAATTAGTTTTTAATATATTTCATAAAAAGTACTTTAATTTTTTTTTTATAAAAAATATATATTAATATATATATGATAAGTTTACAATAAAAATATTTTTAAATTATTGTAAATTTATAAAAAAGTTTAACTTATAAATTTCTAAAAAATATTTATGAATTTTTAAACTTTCTTTTTCAAAGAAACTCATAGGAGTTTGATATGAAAATGAGTATCTGGTTTTTAGACTAGAATCTTTACACAATTCTTTATGTTCCAAATTATACTGCATTTACAAAAAAACTCCTAAAAATAGTATGTAGCTACATAACATCAAAGGGTTTCAAAGAATAATAGTTTATTTGGCATAGGGTAATCCTACTTCTGTCATCTTCTCCATCCAACTTGGTTTGTCATCTTTGACTGTTATTCCTTCCCCTTGAACATTTATGACCTTTTTCTTCGTTGGTTCTTTGTTGGTCACAACCTTCTCCAAGGTGATCCTTACTCCACTGTTCAAGTTTTCCTCGATATTTAGCACCATAATGTCCATGGTTGTCAATTCAATTCAATGTCCATGGTTGTCAATTCAATTCAATGTCCATGGTTGTCAATTCAATTCATATCTCAGTTTGAAACTTTTCCATCTTGCTTTGCAACAATTCATATGTAGTGTCTATTAGCAATTGATAAGTCTTCCTCTCCATCTTCTTCGCAAAAATCCTTTGCTTCAGGGTGTTCAACAACCCTTCAACTAATTCCAATAATCTTCCCAAGAGCCAATTCATTTGTGCATGCTCGTCTTCATGGAATGATTCCCCTATTTCTGCCATTGTAGGAATATGTTGTTCTACACTTCAAGGTCTAAATATTAATAACTGCCTCTGCTCACAACTGTGAATACTCAATAGTAGCACATAGCGAGTGCGAAGATGAACAACGTTGAGCCATATATACCCTCATCTACCTCTAGCCTGACACTTGAGCATTGATTTGTGAGGCTTTTGAATCCATGCCTAGAACATGACAAATTCCTTGGAATGATAGTCAATTGATACAGAAGAAGAACAAAATTAACTCCATTATGAGAATAATTGAATGTGCTAATAGGGCCGAAGCTCCCCTCATCTGAGTATACTCCTTTCCACCTTGATATATTAAAACTTGCTGCCACTTGTGTGTGCATCTTGTTTCCTCCATATGCTAGATGTTATGGTGAAGAAAATATGGGTATGCCTTCGTTGGGCTTCAAGACTAGAGAATTAATGAAGGCCACCATTCTTTTCTTGAAAATGCCATATTGTGGGTTAGAATCTAATAGCTTGAGAGTTGTGATGATTGGACGACTTCCACAATGAGAGCCTGATCATTGATCATTTATCCGACTATAAAATCCTTTAATAATAAGGTTTTCATTATAGGATTTACTTCCTAAATTCATGGTATAGGTGAGTTTAATATCAAACTTTGATCCAATTATAAACCCCCCTGCTCCAGAATAGTTCCCTTGTTTGGAAATGAATCAACTTTTGTGTTCATATGTTTATACAGATGGAAAAATTTAATTTGTTCAAATTGCAGTAATTGCAAAACAATCCATTGTAAAATTGGAGGAAGAGTTGAGTTTTGTGATCCCATAGCTTTCCACACCTAACGAATTACAATCATCGAGTCTCTAAACACTAAAAATTTTGTGATTTTCTATGCTACTGCTAATTCTAATCCTTGCCAAAGTGCAAGACATTCAACTTAATTGTTGCATGTTGCACCCAGGCCCCAAGAATATTGAGTCTCTATTTGTTCATAAAGGAGAAGGATAACCCCTCCCATTTCTGCCACCCTTAAACTTTTAAAAATTTTAATGTTAGTGTTTTCTTCAGAAAATCAACTATTGTTACTTGTAAATTTACATAGGCATCTTTATGGGCTTAGCCATGACAACTGTATTTTGCTAATATTACACTTATTTTGTTTTTATTTATAACACACATTCTCTTGTATTTGATACAACAAATCTAATGCATCAATATTATTCTCTATTGTAGAATTTTTTTTGGTTTAATAGTAGTGTTTACTCACCCATGGTGTTGCATCTTTCTCTACAAAACCCTCCTCATTTTTTGTTTAATTTCGTTTTCTAAGAGATGTTTGTAGCTTGTGTGGACTTCAAGATCCAAAGGGTATTAAATCAAGGATTCATTGATTGCAAACCTGTTTTTGATTGTAGATCTAGTGGCTTCAAGACCACATATTGGATCCTTAGCATTCTATGAATATTAACTCCAATTGGTTTATCAGGTTGTGAATGTCGAATAGATTATGAGCATTGTGTGCACGATTTGTGATATAGCATGAGCTCAACATTGATGGGTGCATAACATCATGAATTAAATATATCCAATACATTTTCAAAGCTAGATTTTTTTGTTAGGTATCTTTCTTACTATGTTGTAAATGTTCATCACATGCAAGATTTCAAGTCCTATCTCATTGCACTAATATATGAAGGTAGTGTTTCCCACACAAGAACCAACAAATGAACATTATGATGGGCATCCTCAAATCAGAATAATAATCATAGGGTTTTAGTTCCAACTCTATGATATCATAAGAACATAAGATATATAATATGCTATCAATGTTGTCTCTAGTGGTGATGCTTATCTCTTCTTCCTTGTATTTCTATAGAAGTCTCACAATCTTTTAAAAAACCCACTCTCTAGTGCTTTCAATGTTGTAGTTGATCTTTGATCACGACTCCTTTTTTTCCTTTATTGGACATTGTCAACTTTCAAATCCACTTGCATAGGCTTTAGAACTATAATTGAAAATTTCAATATATTAATACACACTTAGATCTACACACCTAGGTATTACGGTTTACACTGAAAATCTATTATTTTTGGTTGGTTGTTGTAAATATTTCTTCTAGAACTCTTTATTTTTGAGTGTGGGATTCCATTTTCTAATTTAGAGATTATAGACACATATATCGGATTTTTTTTGTATTCTTTATTGATAAAATGGTAGAATCAAGGAATGTTGAGTTCCTAACTCCCCATAATGATCACACATGGAAACTTAAAATGCAACAACTACGAAAATCTAAAGGGATTTGGAAAATGTTAATAAAGGCTCAACTAGTGTTTACCAAGGAAATTAAGAGTTTTTCCTGTTAAACAAACTTGATGAAGCTATTAGTTTGATTAGGTTACATGTTTAAGATAGATCGTTGTTCAATATTAATGAATAAATTTGTGACAACGTGTGTTTGTTATTTGGTAAGGTCAATGAATTTTGAGCCTTACAGTTGGAAATATAACTTTCATTTCTTGTATTTCATGAGCATGCATCCATTAAAGATTATCCTTCCACATCAAGGTTATTTTGGTATAACCAAAAGGGTGTGGAATAACCAAGATAGATGACAAGTGCATTTTCGTGATTATATTTGTGCTAAAAAGGTCATTTTCATGGATTGTCTTATATGTTTTACTTTACTATAGATGCACTTGGAGCTGACTTAAAAAATTCGATCTATTGAGTTTTTTTTGTGCATCTTACTAGGGAATAGTCTAAGCTTATGTAAATAGATGTTCTTTCTAGCTCTAAAAATAGGATTTTGTGGCTCAAACCTCTAAAGTTAAGCACAAAACTTGTTTTAAATAGAAGTATTTATTTTCTCAAGTTGGTGAGTCCACCTCCAAACCTCAACAAAAAAATAGTAGTTTCCTCCATCTTTCAAGTCTAGTGAGTCTTTCTTCGAGACAAGGAGGAAGAATTCAAGTGGAACCTAGAGTTTTTGTGAAACACTTAGTCTTGTTGAATCCAAAATCTAGCTAAACTAGAAGCTTTGAATGAAACCATGCAATAATACAAAATTTTAGTGCCCAAAATTCTTTATTTGGCAAAGGGCCCACTTTATTTTCTCACTCTTTATATGCAACTTTAGATAATTGGATACTCGATTTTGGTGCATCACACCATATGACTCATTATCATGAGTTGATTCCTTCCACACCCATTTGTTGTATTTCACAAATGGTTGTTGGAAATTACACAACTTGATGTATTAGGATCAAGTTAAATGTAGTTGTCATGCTTTGACAACATAATGGAGTTGTGTGTTCTATTGGTGGGTGTTCTTCATTATGGTATCTGTGATTTGGTCCACTATAACATGCTTAATGTAGTTAGGATTGAGTAACATAGGGTCCAAATACTTAGCCACCTTTGAGGTGTCCAATCATGGTGGAAAAAAGTATCCAAAGTAGCTCCACATTATACTAATAGTAACCCGAGGAAAGGGGGGATACTTAATTCAAAATCATTCTCACCAATATCCTTTGTGATGGTGTAAGGCCCATGTTTTATTGGTCTAAGATTCCTACAAAATCCTACAAAGTGCTCTTTCTACAAATACAACCACACTTTATCACCAACCTAAAACTTGTGGAACACAATGATGGTCAAGTCATTGCTTATACTTGGTATGGCTTTCTGTTGAATATCTTAAATATATGGCATTGTTTATCGAGGCATCAATTTTGCCCGGATGGCAAAAAATCAGTGGAATTCAACCATTTATTTTTACAAAAAATATGATAGTAGGAGTGCTTCAATCTTTTTTTGGTGATGGAAATTGATTTAACACCATCAAAAACCCCTGGAGCACCCAAAGTATTGAAGTTTGATAGTTGTAACCCTAATTTTCAAGATTATTAAAGGAAATATTAAAGGTGTGTATGATGTGAAGTTGGTAAATCTTCGTATTGCATGGTGACTAGGGCATGATATATGGTTTTCGCTTCTAGAAACCCATTAATTCATTTAGTACATTGTAGTTACCAAAATGTAGCTAACTAATGAAAGTATATATATATATAAAAAATATATATATTAATATATATATATATAATATATATATATATCATAATTTTATCAATCACTAATTTTTGAGTATAGCTTATGTCATATGAAAGTAGTAAACAATATATTTTTGTGTGTGTATAAGGTGGAATTTATTGCCACAAAATCAAAAAGTTGCATTAAAAGGGTCATATGTATTTTGGTTCACTCACTTAGGAGATCAGGCCATAACAAAAAATGGGCCCTTCGAAGAGCCATAAATGACCTATAATCTCTAACATAACTGGACTTAAACATAAAAACAACAACTAGAAATTGGATAAGACTATCAACACCATAAACAATAACATAGGACATTCCAAAACCATCATAACTAGACAACATAAACTCAAGGAATTAGGCCAAACATGATTCATTGGGGTTGTTGGGGGCTTGGGGGTTGTTGGTGGAATACCCAAGTGTCTTTCAATCTGCGCCATCCTCTTGTCCATTATTTCCAATCTACAATCATAGTGTCTAAGGTGGCCATTCATATGATCCAATGTTTACAGTAAGTCCCTCCTTTCTTCTTGACTATCCAAGAGCACCCTTCCTAAGAGATATTTTATTTTCCAATAAAGGTTGATTACATGCATGTACTCATTCGCTCTGCTCCATGTCTGTCCTGTATCTGGAATCCAACCTTCCCATTGTGATCTAAATTTTGCATCAAATAGGGAGGCTCTTTATGAGGAGGCATCTCTTTCTGATCTCAATAGCTCCCCTTGAACATGCATGGGTATTTGTTCATAGTACCAAGATGCAAAACCTTCAGCTTTATTCTGAAGGTGTGAATTACCTTTATAATCCTTCATATTAGGTTTCCCCTCTCTCTCAACATGGTAAAATTACCCATATTCCTAGATCAAATTGGTATCTAAAGTCTTGCATGTCATACTTCTGGGACGAGGGGGTCACCCTTATTCCTTATGCTTCACTATAACATTATTTCCCTTAGGTTACTTTGTCATGAGAGCCTCAGTGCTTTGACAGGTAATTCATTACTCCGGCATCTATCCAAACATATGAGTCTGGACATGGGGTCTTACCTCCCATCCACACAAGAAGCAGTCACATGGGAGCTGTATTTTCACTTGTCTAGGTCCTCGCAGGAGATTTCTTCTTAACCTCGTTCCCAGGAAAGGTTCTTGTTGCATACCAACTCCAACCACCAATATGTTCACTCTTCCTAAATTTGCTTCCCCTCTTCACAAAGAGAAGATAATCACTCAACTTCGCTAGCCCAATAATATGATTAGATAGAAATTTAACTACCACAGAGTGGGCCTCCTCCCTCCTCCTCCAGACTTCCTCCTTCTCACCCAGTAAGAACTCCACCAATTACCAATAAGAGTCTCCTCCCAACTCCAATTCATGTTCAGTAAAATAAAAACAATAATTCTAAAGGGGCATTACCATAACCCTTCAAGCTACCAACAAATTTAAAAGGTGAATGTTGACTTATATCATAGGCATGATAAACATGACCCTTCATAATAAAGGACTACGCATTTGATAAGAGATTACTTAGAGATAATGTGAAACAGTTGCCTGCTTTGCTCCCAAGCTACCTTGTCCTTTTCCCTTGTTTTGTCTTTTTCACCTGCACCTTTTGTAGTTTATAATTGCCCATGAATGCGAAGTGTTGAAGGCCTTTGAGCTTCAACTGACCAAGCTTCAAAGGCCTTCTTACCATTAATGTGCTCTAAGTTACATAAGCTAGATTATATAATAAGCCATCCTCTCCCATGATCCAAACTATTAATTACTTGCATTCGGCTTCAACTTATCTAGTGCAAGACTATCACCATTAATTCAATTCTCAACTGGAATTCCTTATGCCAGACAGATCTGGTCACCGCCATATCACCCCTACACAATCTTGAATGATTTAGCCATGAATTTACCACCCACTTGTCGTCCTGTCAAGCCTCGTACCGTAATGTTTTATGCCTGGTCATAAATTCAAGGTGTGCATTATCCCAAGATTCCATATTGACCATATTGACACTTGCAGGGGGCATGTTACCACGTCCCCCTTCATATTGTTTAGGAGGGACACTCGCATACCGCACCCCCTCTTCTCTCATTCAATCACTTAGATTGCGGGAAGTAGGTAACAATATGTTAAGTAGATCTTCCTACGAAATTTTAAAAATTATATGTTGATAAAAGTAATAAACATATAATAAAATTATTTTTTTCAAGGGAAATCATCCTCTCTCTCAACCAAGGACGAGAATGAGGGTTAATACAACAATATTCATTGGCAAGTAGCCATTACAACAATAGTTGTCATCATCATAACACTCGTAAGGAATTAGAACTAAGTGAGAGAGATAACAACGATTCTACCGAGCCACTTGAGATAATTCCAATTAACATATTTTTTATTTTTTATATAAATTTACTAGTTTTAAAATTTAATTAATAAATTCTTATTTTTTCTTTAAATAATATATTTTGGATACAAAAGAAATAAATTAATAATAAATTAATTTCTAAATTGTTTTTAATGAAAAATAAATCAAATTAAATTTAAATGATTTTATTAAAAAATTAATAAATAGTTTATTTTTATTAAAAAATAATAAATTTAATTTTATATTTATGAAAAATTATATACTCTACATAATTTTTTTAATATTATAAAAAATACATATTAATAAAAATTATGTATATTTATAATTAGATATTGTATATATGATTTAAATTTTAATATAAAATAATATTTAACAGTTATTAAAAAAAACTATTTAAAAAAAATATCATAGATATAAAATAAAATGAGAAACGTGACTTTTTAATAAAATAACACGTTTAAAAAAAATACGGAGATATGGTTTTAAGCTTTCTAACATTTTACATGCTCTAAAAGTTAATGATTAAATATTAGAAAGAATAATTATAATAAGATTTTTGGTAATTTTTTATAAATTTTAAATGATAAAAGTATTATCAATACTTGCATTTGAATTATATATTTACGCTATAAGGTGTTTTCTGAAAACAATTCCCTAAATTGTCACAATGTCTCTGTCTAAAACGTCTTATCAAAGGTTAGATGGTTAAAGATTTTTGTGCCCTTGGATTAATAGTTAGGAATACAGTTACAGTTACATGACATAGTTAAGGTAAAAATTCATACAACCTTTGTTGATATAAACACCTGAGCAACAATTTTTCTTGCACTGCAGGACTGGTTCCCTTTCGTTGCCAAATGTAAAGAACTTACAGACGAGCAAGCATGCAAAGAACTTACAGGCGAGTGGGCATGCAATGTTGTATATTTGGGTGAAAAGGTTCCACCACACCTTTAATGGTATACACAACACTCTTGCGATTCCATTTTACTAGGCCTGGGTGGACTTGCCATAACTATAATGGAGTTGGGGTTTATTATTTCTCTCTCTTTTTTTTTTTAAGGTTTGCATCAGTGACTTCGTTCAAAGAATGTGGATGTTCAAGGCTGAAGGAGTCAACATTCACTGAGCCCTTGTCGAAAGCGCAAAAATGGCAGCTTGGGCAAGGTCGCTTACATTAGCTCTCAGATGAGTTGGATATCTGGGTGAAAAGGTTCTACCACACCTTCAATGGTATACATAACACTCCTGCAATTCTTACTAGGCCTAGGTGGACTTTCCATAACTCTAATGGAGTTGGGGTTTATTATTTCTATTTATTTTTTAAAGTTTGCATCAACGACTTCGTTCAAAGAATGTGGACATTCGAGGCCAAAGGAATCAACATTCACTGAGCCCTTTTCAAAGGCGCAAAAATGGCAGCTTGGTTAAGGTTGCTTACATTAGATCTCAGATGAGTTGGATATCTGGGTGAAAAGGTTCCACCACACCTTCAATGGTATACACAACACTCTTGCGATTCCATTTTACTAGGCCTGGGTGAACTTGCCATAACTGTAATGGAGTTGGGGTTTATTATTATTATTATTTTTTAAAGGTTTGCATGCTTAACCCAACTTGGTTAAGCTCTTGATGCATACAAACAACCATTATTTGAGTCATACATATGGCTTAGTCCTAGATTTACCAGCGCCGCATATAACAATGGTTCCCCTTTTCAGTCGCAAAGGAATAGGGACAATCTTTTCGATTTCATCTTTGAAAAACTACCAAAATGTTTATTACCACTATTTCCATTCCTTTTCTTGAGAAAGCTTAGTAAATATTAAGTCATAGCATAATTCAGTTATTTCCTTAATGATGCTCTTACGATCTTAGATCAAATCAATTCTCCCCTTGTTTCTACATTTGTCTAAGAACAACACCTCACAAATGATTCTTATATGCTTATTATATATAGGTATTATGATAAATTAGCAGAAAATGAATTGGCAGGCACATATTATGTCAGTGGCAGCGGTTGCCCTTTTTAGTTACAGAGGGGTAGGGATAATCTTGTCGATTTCATCTTTGAAAAACTACCAAAAGGTTTATTACCACTGTTTCCATCCCTTTTCTTGAGAACGCTCTTCTATTACTCTACCTACACTATGAAGAGTATCTAGAAGAATCTTGCATGTCTCTGTATCTGGAGCACATCCTTCAGATTCCAACTGATTAAAGGCCTTTATAGCTTCATTAATATTACCATACTTACAAAATGCACTTATAAATACACTATAAATGTCACTATCTAGAATGTAATCATTGTCAAGCAATAAGCTAACGAGCATATATGTTTCATGCACCTATTTCTTTAAACAAAAGCCATTTATCAAACATTGCAAGTATTGATATCAAATAAGAAATTTTATCTTATTATTACATGCAAAAGATTTAATGCTTCCAACATCTGGCCTTTCTTAGATAAGCCCTCAATTAAAGTCTTGCTTGTATCAAATATCATGCACCTTTCTGTTTTTCACTACATCAACAAGAACAAAGAAGTGCGTTAAGGAAAAAAAAATGCATTCAGAAAGTTGACCAACATAAAATAAAATTTCTACTGTACCTAATACGCATATTCATATTCTAAACCAACTGGTTGCAGCTCATCATCTACACTAGGCTTCTCAATATCTTCAAAACAAAAGTTGGAGACAATACTGCTTGGGTAAAGCCGGAGTTTTTATTGAAGCTATTCTAACAAAGGATGGATTAAATCAATAGCCCAACAACATGAGAGATAGGATGAAGGCAAAAACCCTTAGTGGTTGGGTTTCCTTCGAGAAATTCTTTGTAGACACTTGAAGTCTATTGGATGATTCAGGTTCTATAAGCAACAAGTACGGCTAATGCATTCTCTGTAGTGGTATTTCCCAAGTGCACATACAACACTTCCCTCAACTTAAGGGTCATCACAACCCATCAACTTTGCTACAATAAATTCAACATCCATGTACTTATCAAAGCCCAAAATTTTCTTAGAGGACACAAATTTAGAAGAATAGTATACAAAGTTATCGTTACCATAGTTGAGATTGAAAATGAAAGTGATATAGCCAGGCGTACCCCAACACTACCCTTTAAAGTTAGACATAGTTTGGATTTGCATAGATTGGAACATAGACTACTCTTGATTACTAGAGGAATCAAAATTCCTCATGAAAAATGTTGTGATGCTCACTTTTATGGAAATGTGTTGCTTTATTATGTTGTGGATGCAATCTTAGGAGCATTAGGTCTACCTACTTCTATTACTCTACCTACACTATGAAGAGTATTTAGCAGAATCTTGCATGTCTCTGTGTCTGGAGTGCATCCTTCAAATTCCAACTGATTAAAGGCCTTTAGAGCTTCATTAATATTGTCATACTTACATAATGCACTTATAAATACACTATAAATTTCACTATCTTCAATGTAATCCTTGCCAAGCAATAAGTTAATGATCATATATGCTTCATACACCTGTTGCTTTAAAAAAAATCCATTTATCAAGACACTACAAGTATTGATATCAAATAATCAATCTTCTTTTAGAATTTCATGCAAAAGATTTAGGTTCCAACATTAGGGATTTAAAAATAAACAAAATACAATTTAAAATAGTGAATCACCGAGTGTGTAATTTTTGAAATAAATTAGGATTGTATATCTCGATAGTTCAAGTGGCCAAAATTTTGTTGAGAAGAAGAGTTAGCAATGTTAAAAGATCCCTTCATAATTTATTTATAGAGTTGAAGCATTTCACAAAGAGAAGTAAGCACATGAGACATACTTTTTTTTAATATATTAAATGGTTTTGATTAAAAACTCAAATAGAATACGATAAATAACATTCTAAAGTAGATATAATACGCCTATATTAATTATTAAGATGAATATATTAGGGGACCTATAAATAATGAAGGCCATGTTATAATTTTTAATATTTGGCTAAAATTTAGAGTTATTTTATTTAAAAATATGTATTTTAAAGATATTGATACTTGAATTTTGAGAGTTAGAAAATCAAATTAAATGTATTTTTAATGTGTAGTGAATAAATATTTTATGCTATGAATTTATTGAGTAAAAAAACCAAGTAGTATGCCAAGATTAAATATACAAGCATGCTTTATTAATCTAACGAATATTTAGTATGCATTATTTGTGAGGACAAAAGATAAATCTCTCATTTGAACAATAAACAATGTCTCGAGGTAAAATATTTATGTGTGCCATGTTTATTATGTGATTCTTCCCATATTGCTCTTAATAGTCAAAGAATGCTTTCTACATGGGCTATGTTATGATAAAGGGTCTAAAGGAACAGTTAAGGTTCAAACCCCATATCTTTTTGCTCAAGGTTATGCTATTGGAAATTTGATGAATCCTTATTTTAAACTAAGTGATATGTCCTTGTGTCAATCTTGCAAACCAACAATATTTCATGTTTACCTTATATTATTTAACAACTACATTTGTGTGCTCAATTAGGGAAAATTTTAAAGATCTATTCTTATCTTAAAGTTCCAAAACCTTTATGAAACTTACTCATTCTTAAATTGTTAATCATAAAATATCTATCTATATTTTTATAAAAATATTCAAATTTCTTAAGATTTTGAATAATTTTTAGAAAAGCTTGACAGTTTTAAAATAAAATACTTTTATCTTATTAAATTTGGGAACATATTATTCAAATGAAAATTGGCTAATCTCTTTTTGAAAAAAATATGGAATAATAACCCACAAGCAAAATCTAGCCCTTAAATTTTTCCCTAAATTTTAACTTATAACTAACAACATTTGGATGTGTGTGTTGGTATTAGTGGTGATATAGGTATTAAGATTTTATCTAAAATAGAGGAGAGATGGAGCATTTGATCCTGATCTGCAGCTTGGGTCTATGAGCCTGAGTTCCTTGTCAGATCTAGCCGTCATAAGCTTCACTTGGCCATTTTTCTTCTCGTTCGCTTTTTGGTCTTCTCTATTGATTCGTCGGGAGTGAAGTTCGAGATTCATTTGTTGGGAAACCTGCCATGGTTGGGCTGGACTAAGACTCCCCCTTTGCAAGGGAGATCATAACATTCAAATCTTTAGTTGCCAACGACCCTAAGTTCTAGAAGTCTGGCCTCTCCTGCTTCGTGAAAAAGGTTGATGATATCCCTAAAATAGAGTTCAAGTCCCCTCAAGCTTGGATTTGTGTCCTTTGGCTTTCAGATCGAGGCTTAATTGGTCAGTTCGTGGGGCTTTGGCCCTCGCCCCACTTTGTTTGGACTTGGATTGAGAAGAATTGGAAGCCCCACATCACAAGAGAGTTTTTTTCTTCCTTTTGTGGTAAAGGTTTCTTTACTTTCTACTTTGAGAATAAAGTTGATCTCGATCTGATCTTTAGAAGCGGTCTGTATTTCATGGGAGGTTAGAATCTCTACCTTGACGATTGGAACCCTAATTTTAACCCAGAATGTGACATCCCCACTGCGGTCCTAGTCTGGGCTAAATTCCCTATCCGCCTCTCCGTTGTTGGAATGATGCAACCTTCAAATTGATCAATAACTTGTTGGGAAAATACATTGATTGTGCAGAACCAAAAGATTGTCTGTTTGCCCGTGCACACATTTGTGTGGAGGTGGATCTAAATAAAGGACTACCTGGGAAAATCAATTTCATCATGGATAATTGGACTTAGGAGCGGGAGGTGGATTATGACCAGCTGCCCTTCAAATGAAAATTCTTCCATGAATATGGGCACTTCGCTAGGGGAATCCCAAAAGCACAAGCAACCCAGGAGCAACAAGGAGAGCAGAATGAGCAATGGCAGCAAGCCAAAAGGAGGAAAGACATGATTTGACAACAACCCCAATCAATTTTGGACCTAGATAAATCTCCTCCTAAGGACGTCAAAGGTCTGCGAAATTTCGACCCCTCCTCAAGTGGATCTAGCTATGAGGGCAGTTCTCACAACATGGGTAACTAGTATGCAACTCTTTCTAGTACTCTAAAAGAAGGTGAACCCTCACAGTCAGTCACCAAAGAAAATGTTCCATAAAAGGATCTCATGTCTTCTCAAACCCAAAGGTCGATCCCTCTTGAAATCCCTCCCTCTATAGGAAGATCGAATAGCATCTCTGAGGAGCAATCTGATGAGGATGAAAATGATTTTCTCTCATCAAAGGAATTTGTTGGACCAACAATAGACACTAGCTCAACATATGAGAAGTAAAAAAAAGAGAAATAAAAGGAATTAGATAGGAGAACTCGTAGATTGAGACAAAAATCTAATAAAGAGATAAAGACATAGCAAACTAAGAAAGATAAAGAACTTGGTTATTAGCACACCATCCCCCAATAAGAAGCAGATCTTGGAAATAAAGGGGGGCGGGGAAGGAACATCGACAAGCCACACTAAGGGGATATGTACCTCCAAAATAAAATGATGAGAATAGTCTCTTGGAACTACAGGGGCCTTAGATCTAAAAAAAAATGGATGAAGCAAAATCTATGATTCTTAAAGAAAAACCCTCAGTGGCCCTCTTCCAGGAAACTAAAATGGGCAAGAGTGAGCTCTCCTCTAAGAAAAATAAATTATGGGGTAGAAGCAATATGGTAGTAGTTGGCTCTCGTGGTGCCTCTAGAGGTCTATGCATGTTATGGAAGCCAAATCAACTACAACTCCTACACTCCATGAAAACTACTCACTGGATAACGAACTCCTTAAGAATATTGGATATTCACTAGATATGTACTATAATAAACTTATACATGCTTGTTCACTTTAGAGAAAAGCAAGAGTGTTGGAAACCTTTAATAGATTTAAAAGGCACAAGGTTTGTATGAGCTATACTTTTGGGGTGGATTCAATACCACTATGAGTCATAAGGAAAGGAGAGGGGGGTCCCTCGTTAGGGACCCATTCCAGGAGAAAATGGAAGACCTCATCTAGTCTCTCAACCTCTTTGATGGTAAGTCTCCTCGCTTTTATTATACCTAGAGTAATAAGCGTTGTGGTCATGGTCATATTGCTTCGTGTTTGGATCGCTTCTTAGCCTCTGATAATCTCCGCACCCTAAATGTTACCACACAATGCTCTATTCTTGCCTGGCTGGGTTCTCATCACCAACCCATCTGCCTAAATCTCCCCCCCACCCCCCTTAAGCTATGGCCTCGTTCCTTTCTGCTTCTCACCTATTTGGAATCTTTCCCCTAGTTTCAGTGACTTGATTGAGTCGTCTTGGTCTGAATGGGTGGATGGAAGCCAAATTGTGGTGTGGTAAACTAAGATCAAACATTTTAAACAAAATATTAAGAAATGATTGAAGGATGGGAAGATCAAATGCCAACATTCAATAGTGAAAGTGGAACAAAAAATGGCCTATATTCAAGAGAAGTTGTAAATTGACATGGTCACCCGAGATGTCTTGTAGCAAGAAGTTGAAACCTTTTAGACCTACCATTCGCTCCTAAAGAAAGAGGAAGAATATTGTCACCTCAAGTCAAGCAATGTTTGGCCCCAAGTGGGTGATCAAAACACCATTTTTTCTCACAAACAAGCAAAAATCAAAGAGAGAAAGAACAAAATACTAGGAATTTGATTTCAAGGGAAGAATATCATAGACTTCCAAGCCATTAAAGATGATACCACAACACATTACAGTCACCTATATCAAGGTAACTTCCTAGGAGATCCTATTGATGAAGATTACATGCTAGAACATGTTCCCAATCTGATCATGGAATATATGAATTCCCATCTTATAGTCACGCCCTTAGTTAAAAAAATAAAGAGAGTCGTGCTCTCCCTCCATCCGAATACGGCTCCGGGCTAGATGGATTTACTGCCAACTTCTATAAAAAATACTAGGATTTAATCATTTAGAATTTATGTAGAATGATTGTATACTCTCTAAAACATATTTGTATCGGTGGAGGCATCGACTCCTCTTTTTGAACTTAATCCAAAAATAATTGAATGTTGTTTTCATTTGATTTCCATTTGCAATGTATCTGGTAAAATTATTTCAAAGATTCTGGCTTCCCATATCAAAAAATTCCTTCCTCGTCTCTGTAGAAATTTTGAATAATTTAACACATATTCAATAGAGATTATCCTGATCATGTACTATTGCGGAAAACATACACAATACATAATCTCCTCTACGTTGATCATCAATATAGCAGCATCAATATAATAAAACATCAAGAGCATTCACACATTAACACAGTATGTATCCCGGGGAAAGCATCTCGCTAAAAAACCCAACTATCTGTATATTAATGATTGAGTCATGTAACATTACACAGCATAATACTTCTCACAAGTATCTCCACCTCTGTTACACACAATACAGCTAAGATCTGAATCAATCACTGGCTCAAATCTCCTTCGCTGCTTGCCTGCCTCTTCTGCTCAATACCTGCATAAGAATTGATGAGAATTCCAAAGCAAACTCGTATTTACTTGGAAAAATCACGTGAGCACAAGCTACAATGTGGGAAAATACGTGGGCAAACTCATGGCATACTCAATCCCCTGATTTGTGCAAGATCTAGTGCACAACTATAGTCACAACTGATAGCAATCTGATTCTCTAAACCTATCCCTGCTGAACTGAACATGCACTGACATGCAACTGAGTTAACTGATGTATTCATTAGTTGTATTATGAGTTAATAACTTGTGAATTGATTAATAACTAATTCACCCAACTCATCTCTAGTCTATTCGCCAGTTAGACTAAATACAACCAGTTTAACAAAGCTAAACTGAACACAACTCCATCAACTGCACCTCCAGTCCACTAAACTCAACTCGCTTGAGTTCTAACTGAAGTCCTGCATGCAAATATTAGTCATCCCATAGGTAACCACGTATTTCCTTCTGGGATCTGCATGTACCACATCCGTAGCTCATCCTGAAGTGCTCCAAGAGAATAAGACAAAGTTTATAGTCTAAATATTATTATGAGCTAATAATATTTGACTGTTCTATATTTAGACTGAGCAAGTCACTCCGCTGTGGTCTAAAAATAGAAGTCCATCTATTTTTTCCAACTTGATCAATCATCCATAAACAGCAACCCGTAATCCATAGACATGATCCATATGTCTAAAAATAGACATAGTCTAAAAATAGACTTGCGCCAAAAATAGCCTGCGGGCCCACTTAGTGAAAGCGACTCATTTCCACTAAGCTCCATCATCTTGTTGCATTCTCAACAAGAATTTCTTGTTGCACACTTTTCAACACGACGCAACTCGTTTCATGTGAAACAGACTCCATATGCTCCCAGAAACATGTTCTATTTGTTTTCTTAAATAGACGAATTTAAAATAAAAATATGCAAGCAGGCCAGTGAACAGTCCGTACTGCTGACGTGATGCTAATTGGGGACTGGGTATGCCTATGTGGCAAGGTGAGTGGACATGTGACTCTCTGACCTCCGATGAATTATGTGTTGACAAGTGGCAGGTGGCACATTTTGATTGGTTGGTGAGTGGCCAACCACAGGCTGCCACATGGCCCAGCAAGGGGCCACCACATGGAAGCCCGAGGGCCACCAAAAATCGGGTTAAGGTGCGAGCAATAGTAGGCGGGGGTCGAACCCACGAACTCCAAGTTCAAAGTCCAATCCATTGCCAATACGCCATACATTATGTCTTAATATATATTGTGTTCCACATATATTTAAAGTTGAGGAGGTGCGCCATCCAGGAAAAGGGCCAGCCCTTGGGCACGTGCCATTCAACACGACCACGACGAAGCAGAGTGGGGGCTTGGCTGGCAGGGGGGGGCCATTGGCCTTAGCGCTGGGCACGTGCCCCCCCCCCCATGTGGCCCAAATTTTCGGAATTAAGGGCTTACTCTACGAATTAACACGCCTACAATTTCACCTGGAATCCCATGAATTTGGCACTCAGTTAGCACAATTCGAAGCAGATTTGCAGGATCGATGCCGGATTTGGGGGAATTTGTGGAGTGAATAGTGAAAGAGCTAGGAAAGCTCATAACTTCTTCAGTTTGTTACCAAATCAGGAGCAAAAAGAGGCTAGACAAACATTTTTGGGCATTCTGGAGCCATTGAAATACATTTCAGAGATGTTTGAGCATTGTAAACTAATGTATTCACACTTTTGAGCATAATATAAAGGGCCAAGCCATTGGAAGTTGGACCAAGGAGACGTAGCCCAAGTGGGGTGAACTCCTTCATCATGTGTTGTTGTGATACTATTTTGGTGATGTTCATGTCTATCATATGTTATTGTTCATGTTAATTTGTACACGAAATTTACATAAAACACTCAAAAACTCATGTTAAAACTTGCAATTAACCTCATGAATCTTTAAGCACTTTTAAATATTTTGAAGAGGAATTTAGCACAACAAAACTAATTTTCCCATTCAGATCAAGTTTGGTATCAGAGCTCTTGGTTTTCTTTATGCAAGGAGGATTTAATTGTTTTCAAGTGAATGTGATGCTTACAAGGTTGAAGCTCAAGAGAGGAGAAGGAAAGTTGGTTGAAGGTCCTGAAGTTGGGTCAAGGAGAAGGAGTGCAAGATTGCCACAACTTCCACCACCATTTCTACCTCAAATTACAGTTGAAGCTTCGATAAGCATGTCACATGAGGGAGAGATTGCAAATATGACAGGGGATGAGAATGTTTTTAGGAAGGCTTTCTTTGACATGACAGAGATGGTAAAAGTCCTCTATGAAGAGAGGAATACAAGATTGCAGAGTGAAAGCTCCAAGCCTCGAAAATGAGAAGGTTCTTTAGGATGAGAATGTAATTGAAATGGAGGTAAACCTCCACCATCTCTACCATCATCTTCATCTTCACCTTCACAGACATCTTCACCCTTTTCCACTAATACAACCCTTACTCATACTCATCAACATACCTCAAAAGGAATTGTTAAAACTTGACGTTAAATTTGAACTGCCCATGTATAATGGTGAAGTGAATCCAGAGAAGCTTGACAATTGGGTTCGTCGGTTGGAGGTCTATTGTTGAATTCATAACCTTCAAGATAATGACATAAAGATTCAGTTAGCTTCCTAGAGGCTGGAAGGTGAAACACTAGTATGGTGGGAAGCTAAGACACAAGAAGAGATAAAAAAAACATGGTAAGATCTCAATTTATTGGTATGATTTCATTGCTGCAATTAAAAGATAGTTTTACCCTCTAGCATATATGCAGAAAGCCATCATGAATTGGCAGAACTTTAGACCACTTAAAGGTCAAAATGTCCAAGATTACACCCAAAAATTTAGAAGAAGGTCTCTAATGTTAGGTGTAGATTTGCAATCACAAGACATGTTGTTGAAGTATGTAGGGGGTTTACACAGTTACCTTAGGCATACTATCCTTATATTTAATCTCAATAATCTAGATGAGGTTTGTGTGCAAGCCACTCATCTTGAGGCAAGAGGGAAAAATATTCTAGAAGAGGGTAATAAAAATCCATTTAAGGGTAAAGGAAAAGAAAAGGGTTTCAAAGGAAAAGGAAAGAAAAATTCATCCATTAAGAAGGAAGGAGAGAAAATAACATGAAAACATTGTTCCAAGGAGGGTCATGATGAAGCTCATTGTTGGAAGCTTCATCTTGAGACGAAACCAAAGAAATGCAACAACAAGGGAAAACAAAAGACAATTACAACCACTCAACAGGATTTGGGATCCGATTAGGGTGATAAAACTAAATTTACAACCATGGGTATGAAGGGAAAAGAATGCATTGCTAGCACTAGTACTTCAAATTTACACAATGAAACTCCAAATGAAAAGAAGAGGATATAACTTTTCTACATAAGGGTAATCTCAAAACATAGGAAAATTGGTACTCTTTTTTATAGTGGCTCTCAAGCTAATCTCATTTTTGAAAACATTGTCAAAATTTATAACTTGGAAACCATTCCACATCATAAGCCATATCCATTAGGATGGGTGTGTGACAATGCACAATTGCAAGTAACTAGAAAGTGTAGACTAAAATTCATCATTACTGCAAATTGCATAGATGAAGTGGAACTTGATGTTGTGCCATTAGACATATGTGGTATAGTTTTGGGTAGCCCATATATCTATGATAGAAAAGCTATCTTCCATATACATGAAAACAAATACCATTTGTTCAAAGATGGAGTAGAATACATTATAAGATCCCATAGCAAGAAACTAAATCTTTCACATGTAAATGCGAGACAGATGAAAAGACTAGTAAATTCTAGCAAGAATTTTGTGCTTCTAATGATCACACCCAAGAATGATATTAATAATGAAGCTTTTCAAGGTTGTTACTCAAGATTTAAACCTGAGTTGGTTGATGTTGCTAACCAATATGATGAGATGTTTCAGGAACCGAAAGTATTGCCTCCCAAGAGAGGAATCCAACATGAAATACAGTTGCAACAAGATTGTCCTCTTCCTAACATTGGAATGTACAGGATGTCAGTGATGGAAAGTGCAGAAATTAAAAAGAAAATTCAAGATTTGTTGGATAAAGGGATCACTAGGCCAGGTTCTTAGCCATGTGGTTCACCTATTGTTTTGGTGCCAAAGAAGCATGGAACATGACACATGTGTGTAGACTTTTGTGCATTGAACAAGATTACAGTAAAGAGCTGTTACCCACTGCCTAGAATAGATGATTTAATTGATCAATTGAAAGATGAAAAGTATTTTACTAAGTTGGAATTAAGGAGTGGCTACCATCAAATTAGAATTGTTGAAGGAGACATTTGTAAGACAAAACAAGGTTTGTTTGAATGGCTAGTTATGCCTTTTGGTTTATGTAATGCTCCTGCTACTTTCATTATGATGAATGATGCGTTGAGGCCATTTCTTGATGAGTTTGTTATAGTCTACTTAGATGAAATCTCAATTTTCAATAAATATCGTGATGAACATGTCATGCATGTGAGAAAAGTACTTGATGTCTTAAAGAAAGAAAAATTGTATTTAAAGATGTCAAAGTGTGAGTTTCGAAAAACTTCTTTAGTTTACTTGGGTCATATTGTTGGAGGGGTGAGTTGAAAATAGATCCCTCCAAGTTTGATGTTATTCTGAATTGGCCAAGGCCCAAGACATTTACTGAGGTAAGAATTTTTTTGGGAGAAGCCCAATATTGGAGGATATTCATTGCTAATTTTTCTTCCATAGCAGCTCTTTTGCATGCATTGACTAGTGTGAAAACGATTTTTTTAGGGGGGAGAAAAACAACAAAAGGCCTTTGATGCATTGAAGGAAAAGATCAGTTCAGCCCTAGTACTTTCACTTCCAGACTTGAGACAACCATTTGAGATCCAGACTGATGCTAGTGACTATGCCATTGCAATATTTGCAATCTCAATCTAAGTTGCAGCGATCAAGGCACTTTCGATGGATTGGTTTTCTTCAACAATTCCACTTAGTGAAACTACTTTACTCAAGCATAATTATATTTTGCATGAAAGTTATATTGAGGAGTATGCATTAGGCAATGAATTTCAGGATGTTTATTCAAGCTTGAGTCAAGGTAACCAAGTAGAGGAATTGGATTATCATTTGCACAATAACTTGTTGTACCATCCTGGTAAGCTTTGTATTCCATAGGGAGAAAGAATTAACATCATAAGATAGGCACATACTTCTCTTATTGTTGGTCATTTCGGTGTAAGTAAGATAGTGGCACATCTACAGAGGTATTGTTATTGGCCTCGTATGCTTGAAAGTGTGTCATGTTTTATTAAAGAATGTTCATTACGTGTAGTCAGTAATCCTAGCAATAGGAAGTCAGGATTGTGCACACCACTTTCAATACCTTCATGACCATGGGATAGTGTTTCTATGGATTTGTAGGAGGTCTTCCATTGTCAAAAATAGGTCATGATTATTTGTATGTAGTTGTGGATAGGTTCAGCAAAATGTGTATTTTGATGCCATTTAAAAATAAAATTACAATTGAACAAACTGCTTAGTTATTCTTTCAAAATGTATAGGTGCATTTTGGATTGCCCACATCCACTGTTAGTGATAGAGATTCTCGCTTTGCTGGGAACTTTTGGTCAAGTTTGTGGGGATTCATGGACACCAAATTGAAAAAGAGTACAACATTTCATCCACAAATAGATGGTCAAACAGAGGTGGTGAACATTACAGTGATACATCTTCTTCATGGGTATTGCAGCAAGCATCCTAAGTTGTGGGATGAATATTTGCACTACATTCAGCATGCTTACTAATGGGCCAAGCACTCTTCAACTCAAACATCTCCATTTGAAACATGTTTGGTATACTTGCCTAAGTCTCTTCTATTTCCTTTTTGGAAAGGATGTTGCTATTGATGGTCATAGTGACATAAACAAATGAAGAAGGCTCATTGAAAAAATCCAATTGGTACAACAAAGAGTTAAAAAGCAACTAGAAAAGAACCAAGGAAAGTACAAGTCAAGGCATGACAAGCATCGGGTAGATCACAAGTTCCAAGTCAGAGATGAAGTTTGGCTTCACATTAGCAAAGAGAGGCTCCAAGGAGAAGGTAAAAAGATGAAATGAATTAGATATGGTTCATTCAAAATTTTGGAAAAGATTGGTGACAATGCCTTCAGGTTGGATTTGCCTTCATATATGCAATTTTATGTTGTTAATGTGGAAAATTTAAGGTTGTATGAGCCTCCTTTGATTGAATATCAAGGAGAGAATGTTCAAATTCCTTCCATTGAAGATTTTTCTCTTGAATACCTTGATGAACTACATCAAGACACCATTCTTGATAGAAGAACAAGGTCTTTAAAATGAGGGAATGTGAATTACCTTCATGTGGGGCTCAAAAGAACAAATCCTTCCAAAGCCAAATGGATCGAGATTGAAAAGGTGAGGGAACTGTACCCTCACCTGTTGAACAACTAAAAGTGATCTTTTGGGATCCAAAAGCTTCCAGTGGGGAGGAATGATCAGGTGCTCAAAAATTTGCTCAAAATTAAAAGTTGTCGGATTAATATGGAACCTGAACAACCGCGTAGTGCTCGCCATCTTGAATCTGGTACAACTCTTGTCGCGCGAAAAAGACTCTATATTCTCCCAGAAACATCTTCTATTTGTTTTCCTAAACATGTGAATTTAAAAAAATAATGCAGGTAGCCCAGTTAGTAGTCCGTACTGCTGACATGGTGCTAACTGGGCATGTCTATGTGGGAGGGTGACTGTGCATGTGACTGTTTGACCTTCGACGAATTGTGTGGTAACAAGTGGTAGGGTGCTTAGGTGTCACGTTTTGATTGGTTGGTTGGTGGCCAACCACAGGCTACCACGTGGCCCAACCAATGGACGCCATGTGGCAGCCCAAGGGCCACCAAAAATTAGGTTAGGATTCAAGCAGTAGCAGGAGGGGGTCGAACCTACAACCTCCAAGTTCAAAGTCCAAGCCGTTTCCAACACGTCATGGGTTAGGTCTTAATATATATTGTGTTCAGTATATATTTAAAGTTGAGGAGGTGCACCATCTAGGAAAAGGGCCAGCCCTTGGGCGCGTGCCATTTAACACGACCAAGAAGGAGCAAAGTGGGGCCCCCACCGACAGGGGCGAGTTGTTGGCCTTAGCCCCATGCACGTGGCCCCCCTCCCCCATGTGGCCCAAATTTTCAGAATTAAAGGCTTACTGGACGAATTAACATGACTACAATTCGCCTGGAATCTCTCGCATTTTCTGCCCAGTTAGCACAATTCAGGGTAGATTTGTAGGACCGGTGCCAGATTTGGGGGAATTTGTAGAGCGAATAGTGAAAGAGTTAGGAAAGATCATAACTTCTTCATTTTTTTACCAAATCAAGATCAAAAAGAGGCCAGAGAGGCATTTTTTGGCATTTTGGAGCCACTGGAATAGGTTTCAGAGGTGTTTGAGCATTGTAAACTGATGTATTCACACTTTTGAGCATAATAGAGGGAGTCAAGCCATTGGAACTTGGACCAAGGAGACGTGGCCCAAGCGGGATGAACTCCTTAATCATGTGTTGTTGTGATACTGTTTTGGTGATGTTCATGTCTACTATATGATTTTGTTCAGTCATTTGTTCATGTTAATTTGTACATGAAATTTACATAAAAACACTCAAAATTCATGTTAAAACTTGCAATTAACCTCATGAATCCTTAAGAAATTTTACATATTCTGAAGAGGAATTTAACTCAACAAAACTAATTTTCCCATTCATATCATGTCAAGTCTTCCTTCCCTCTACATCTCATAACAAAATCTCACAAATTGCAATTGGTGACTCTACAAAACTTGAAGTCTTGGGATCAGACACTGTACAGATGACACATGGGAGCATTAAAAATGTTCTACTAGTCCCTGAAATTTCTGCAAATTTATTGTCAATTTATTATATCTATTATTCTGGTAATGGGAAAACTGTAGAGTTTTCTCCAAATGAAGTACTCATGGTCTGAATTGGATCCATGAAGATTATCACAGTACCATGACTGTATCAAATCAGGACAAACTTCGAATTCAAGAGCACAGAATGATCAGGAAGACCTCTGAACAGTGGCAGTTAGTAGCCAGTGAGAAACGACGAGGATCTCGGTCAAAGCGCGCTCATCGAGGCCCATGGAGACTACGCAGGAAGCCAAACTGGCACTTGGGAAGCCCAGATTGGGAAAAGGAGGTTGTTTCTGATGCATCGCTGGGAAAAACCCCTCGAGAAGGAAAGCCCCCAAGCGCTGGGTCGCATGGAAGCCGGGAAAACCATGGGGAAAATGCTAAAGGCTAAAGGCGGGACCCGCACTCCAAAACTGGGAGTATATCAGGGGCACCCTTGAGCGGTTTTGGATGAAACCTAGCGATTCCATTCAGCGCCCGACGTGTGGTAGGCGGAGGAGAGAGAAAACCGCCGCTCATCGCATGCTAACGGTCGAGCAAGTCAACCATGCGAAATGAGTGAATAACGTCGGATCTGGGGGCTCTAGATCTAACGACTGAGAATGTGCTTGATGAAAGAACCAGATTTGACAGGGGATTAAGCCGCGATCTATAGGGATTTGAAGTCCAATTTGACCACTAAGGTGGTGGATGAGTCATTTCCCGACGTAACTGAAGAACCGAACCAGCGAGGAAGAGCTGGCGCAGTTCGCGAGAGGACAAGTGGCCACTCCCTGTGAGCCGATGACCATGACGCAGAGACATGGAATTCCAAATGAACAACAGCAAGCGATCCGACAGAGGTGGAAGGGGAATTGAATAGTCGTGAGATCAATTGGCTTTAAATCCATGAACAAAAAATAGAAAAGACAGACGGGACACCCGAGAGGAAGAACCAGAGAGAAGAAGATGAAGACAGAGAAATAAGAGAGAGTGAAGTGAAGAGTAGAAACGACAGAGAGCCAAGCTGACCTACAACATAAGGCAGCATCGAGCAATCCCTAAAAGGATCTGTCGGGAATAGAGCACCACATTGGGATCCTCCCATTAAAGACCAAAAAGGTCAAGACTTGGACAGGAAAAGAGTCCGTGCACTCTAGTGGCTTGGGGAATCCAAGAACCACCCTGCTAAGTAATTCTGATTCAGGAGACTCAGATTGAGCTCCTCGTTGTAATTCTCTACTTTAAAGACACAATAAAAGAAAGCCACCACCGAAAGCTGGACCGGAGACGTAGCCCTAGAGGATAGGGTGAACTCCTTATTAATTTGTTGTGTTCTTATATTTGCTTACTGTGTTTCTCTGCTGTTTTCCATTTTCAGTGTCTGTGTATTTTACAATCTGATTAATCTGTTGCCTAAAATAACATAGGCACACACCAGCACATGAGTTTGTAATACCTTTATTCAATAATTCTTTAATTGAGGTCACTCAAGGGTGATTATCAGATCAAGTGGTATCAAAGCTCTAGGCTGTAAGGTTAGACAAGCTTGTGTTGGTTTAGTTGTTGAATGCTCACTAGATCAAAGGTCAGATTAGGAGAAGGAGAGTTGGTCGAAACTAATCCTGAAATTGAGAGAGTCTATCATTGGAAGACAATGTCAGAGGAAGGTTCTACGGGGCCAGACCCTCAATTCATAGAAAGTTTCCTAGCCATAAAGTCCATGGTAGAAGAAATGTATAGGGACTTTAGAAAACATAAGGATGAAGATTCATCAGGCTCTAAACAAGACAAAGGGGAAGATGAGTCTCACTTCAATTACCACTCCAAAGGAAAAGGGAAAGAGGAAAGCTTTCTCTCACCTCCTAACAACCCTGAAAACAAAAAGAAAGCATCTTTGATCAAACTAGTTGTTAAATTTGATTTGCCTATATATGATGGAGAGTTAAATGCAGAAAAGTTAGACAATTGGATTAGACAAATTGATGTGTATTGCAAAGTGCAGAATATCGACTCAGACAAGCGCAAGATTCAACTGGAAAGCCTACGCCTTGGAGGCACTGCCTTGGTTTGGTGGGAAGGCAGAACCCAAGCTGACATGAAAAGACATGGTAAGACTATCTTTGTCTGGAGTGAGTTTGTTTTTGCAATCAAAAAGCAGTTCTATACATTGCCATATATGCAACAAGCCATGATGAGTTGGCAAACTCTTCGACAATTGAAAGGGAAAAGTGTGCAAGGGTGCACTCAAGAATTTAGAAAGAGAGTGTTGATTCTAGGAATCTCATTAGACTCACCAGAGACTCTTTTGAATTACATTGGTGGTCTACATAGCTACATGAGGCACACCATCCTCATGTTTAATCCCACTAGTATAGATGAGGCATCTGTACAAGCTACTCATCTAGAAGCTAGAGGAAAGAGTGGAAATCCAGAAGTTGGGGGACCATCCCAACCCACTGCAAGCAAGAGTAAGGAGAAAAGAAAGCAGAAGTGGAAAGTAAGGAAGGCTAACACTACATAGAAAAGCAAAGCTTCATGCACTCACTGTAAAAAGGATGGGCATGATGATGAGCATTGTTGGATTCTGCATCCAGAGCTGAGACCTGAGAAGTTCAAGGGCAAGAAGAAGAAGATTGTTGTAGCTATTTAGAAAGATTTGGAGTCAAACTCGGGAGATGAAACAATCATTGCAGCCACAGGTATAAAAGGTAAGAATTCTGAAGCATCTACTAGTAATTTTTCTCAATCTATTATTGATGAAGAACATGAGAGAAGAAGACATGAGCTTTTCCATATTGGAGTTGTTTCCAAACATCAAAAGATTGATACTTTGATTGATAGTGGCTCACAAGTAATTT